>JASZXT010000005.1:0-128853 GCA_035521555.1 Lecanoromycetidae sp. Uapishka_2
GGTTTGTAATAGTATGATGTTTACCTGGGGGTTTGTGGAGATGCTGGGGTGGTTTTGGGTGAGTGGTGCTTTCTTTGGAGGTTGTTTGGAATTGAGGAAGTGCTGACGGAGTGATCAGATCTATGTGAAGTTGAGAGATGAGAAGAGGGAGATGTTGGCTAGGAAGGAGATGAGGAAGAAAGCAGAGGAGGATCGGCTGTAGCGGTGCGGAAAAAAGCATTAGAAAGGTAGCAATGTGAGCAAGCTCCTTGGCAACATAGGTGCGAAGGAACAACGTTTATACTCATACTTATACATAAGGACTTAAACCTAACGAATGCTGACCTCAACCTCTCATCGCTATGCATGTCAGTGGGTATCTCATATTGTGGACGCCTAACGCTATGCCGATGCAGCCCTGCCGTCATCCCTTATGCGATACATCTCCCGTGATGCTGTACCCAAGTCATGCTCCCTTCGTTGTACCAATTACCCCATCCAATCCCTCAATCCAGCTTCCTTGAATGTCCTTGCATATTTTTGTCATTGCTTCGTTCGAATCGAACTTCCCGAATTCCTGACCGATAAAGTCTTCTGAGGCGTCAGCATGACCGACGACGGCGCGATAGATTTCCTGAAACGTAGCGGGCCCTCGAAGTCTGTCTCGTAGCTCGTCGGCGGAACGGTGAATCATGGCAGTAAGCGTCTTGCATTCATTGAGAACCTTGGTAACCTTGAGCTCCATCATGTGAACGGGCGCAACGGTCTTGCCGCCCTGCTTACGATCCTCAGCTTGCTTGCGATTTTCGGCTAACGCGAAATTGAGCACAGCTGTAATACATTTGCAGAGGTCGAAATAAGTATATCGCGCGTGGTAGAAATGCCAGTGCGGAATCCTAAGATCTACGGTCAAGGCTGCTGACGCGTTTTGTCCGGTTTTTATTCCTGCCTCCAAATATTTAGTGATTAGGCAAAGCCATGTGTCGAGCATTTCTAGTAAATTTTTTATGAAGTTGCCAGCGGAACTTGGTGTGGGAACGGTCCTCCTTTTGGGATTGTAGATTTCATAGACGGTGGTGAGTAGAAGCGCCAAACGAGTCACTGTATTTTCCTCATGCGTACAGGAATCCGGAAGTTCTTCACAATGATCTCTTAGCCTGTTCAAGTCTTCTTCCCTGATCGAGCTGTAACCATCATTGTGGAGCCTATCCCACAGCCTGGTTAGCACAAATTCTGACCATAGCCACTTGTCCTGCTGAAACGATTAGCCGAATGTTTCTACGAGATGACACAGAAACATACGTTGACAGCTACAGATGTTCCAACCATTGGTATATTGGCTTCGAATGTGCGCTGCCCACTTTCGAAGTTGGGAAACGGCGATCGGTCTCTTGTATCAGTGGTCTTGGATGGTACAGATGCTGTGGCCATCAACAGGTGTATGGTCAGCTTGGGGATAAGGTCCTCACCTAGAAAATTTGATGCGTCATGTGTGGTGCCACGGAAGCGACCCATCCGCTTGATTTCAGCGACCAGAAGAAATCTCGAAAACGATGATTCAAGAGCCTTCGCCATCTCAAGTGTATCTAAGATCATGTTCCACTGGCCTCTATCCTCCATCGCACTTATTGCCCGAAGGCTGAGATCGCGACCATTCCCATGCCACCCATGCGCACGTGTTGCTTCCTCCAAGGGATCAGTGGTCACACTGGTTTTGCCGTCTCCCGTGGATAATGTCGACGCATACGGGTGTATCGATGAGATGCGAGTGTACAAAATCCACGATAGTGATGCATTTTGCATGTTCCTGATCGATAGCGCCGAATAGCGCGCCATGGCCAGGGAACCTGCGCCATAGTACATGTAAAGACGGACTAGGATTAGCAAGGCATCGTAGTTGTGGTTCGAATTCTGAAGAAGGAGCTCCAATACTAATATGGCTCGAAGCAATGAATTGTTGTACGCTGGAATCTTCAATTTGTACAAGCGAACAAGGGCCATGGCTGCCAGGATAGCTGCATCGTCCCCAGGTCGGCGATCACTTTTTGGAAGATCGAGGTGGAAGAGCACAGACACTCGATACAGCCGAAGGCAATTGGTGATGAAAGCAGTGAGCACCTGGCCCCGATTTTCGTCCTTATTCGTCGAGACAACTAGGTTATAATCGAGCTTCAATGCATTGACTTCGGAGGTGATCCACTGTATACGCTCAGACTGAAAGAGGATCAGTACTTTCCTTGGCTATCACCTCTCCGAACTTACATCGAAGCCATTCAATCCTGGCTTTGATTGCTGAGCATGGTCGGACGCAAACATTAGCAATTGTACCTGCTGCTCTCTATCTAAAAACCGGAGGTATCGCTTTAAGTCTTCAAAGCAGATGAACTTGCTCGAGAGGTCGTGGAAATGGCCGCAAAGAGCTGACTTCAGATCAAATGGAACTTGACGTCCTGTCGACGCTTCAGTAGCTGAGTAGCTGAGTAGCGCCAACCGACCATTGCGTGTCTTGGGTTTGGCCGAGTAAAGGATTTCTGAGACCACGGAAGTATCCGAGGCATTGCTGGTTCGGTCAGCGTCGGGAGAAGGTATGGCCTGATGGACTTACGGTTGGTTGGCTAATTCTTCGTTTGCTCTCAAAAACCCTTGCCAAATTTTCCAATCGTCTCCAGAATCACCATGTTGGGGAAGATGGGCTGCAAGCGGTTCTTTCCTTAAAAACTTCCGCAATTCTTCATAACAATAGTCACGAAGTTTTTCCCACTCCTGCAGTTTTTCAAAAAGCTCAAGCAGCTCCGAGCAGAGAGGCCTGGAGTCTTTTTGGCCTTCTACGAGCTTATCAAAGGTAGGGACCCTGATTATCTTGATCGCCTCATGGTCCTTACCTTGCGCTCGGTATATTCTAATGAGGAATAACATGTCCTCCAACGTGCGTATATTTCTCTTTGCAGTCTCCGTATCCTGTTGGTGTCAGCAGCGGAGAACTTCATGCCGAGAAACGCCACCTACGGGCTTGTTTTCATTTGTGTACTCCATAGCTTTCGAGATGTTTTTGTATGCCACCCCTCCATGAATTTTCCTCAACATCTCAGACGTATCTGGCGACTTAGAGAGTAGGTGAGCAGTTAGGATCCAAAGGAAGAACGGTCTACGATCCTTTGGGAAGTTCTTCTGCCACATAGAGCTTGCCTGGTGAATGTAGACGTTAGCCCGCAGTGACAGGACTTCCCCAATGACGGTTCGAACCTGTCGGGCACCCTCCATGTCTCCCATCTCGAACTTGGTACGATACCACTGAGAGAGCAACTTCTCGTCCTGAGGCCGACTGGCAACTGCTTTCGACCATATCTGCGTCAAATTCTTCCCTATCTCCCCGCCAAGTGGTGTACCAAGTAGCTGATGGGGATTTTCAAAGTTCTCAAGAAACAGTAAAGTCTCAATGTCTGTCACCGGCGGAGTTCTCTGAAGTAGTGCATTGAGTTCTTTGAGACCTTGCTCTTTGCGCGCTCGATCTGGCCAACTAATCAATATCGATATCTTCTTAGCCTGTAATAGATCTCTTTAGCCGTAGTCCTAATCTACTGATACAAGGGAACACACCTGGAGGTAGTCGCTGTCCTTCGCCTTTTTTAGCTTTTTTTCGCACAGCTTGAACGCTTCCTTCCATTGACGCCCCGTGATGAGACTGTCCAGAGCCTCATCTTGCCCACTAAGTGTAGGCATCTTATGCTACTTGCCCGGTGCATGAAGAGGCTCGCGTTGGCTAGGATACTAATTTATGAAATTAGTGTTTACTAGCGAGTAAACATCTCATTAGTGCCGGATTTAAGATTTAGCCATGAATTTATAGCCGAAAAGCTTCATTGTGGGTCCCACATGGTTGCGAATTTTCTTTGAGCTACCAAGCCATCAAACGCTTGGTGTGTATTCAGCGGCATACTATAGATCTTCTTAAAATCAAGAAGTTGAGGTACCATAGGTATTATTCTGATAAATTTGCTAATGCGCCCCTTGAGAGCAAACCTTTCTACCGCCTTTGAAGCAAAGCGTCAATCAATGCTCCATAACAATGTACTGCAGCTCGAGCAACAAATGTCATTGCAAGTTTTCAGAATCCGTGGTGGAAACTTTAGGCCCCATCCTCGTAGCTGCTCTTCGACTCCCAGCGTTCGTCGACTGACACGCTACAAACCGCCATGCATGCGCAGAGCGGCAAATCGCCACGTCAAGTCGGGTAAGAGCTTTATCTCACAGGCCCCTGAACAGGTTGTAGTCTTCATTTCAGTGCCCCTCCACACTTTACCCAGCAGATACGAATCCCCCCTGACTTGATTCAATATGTCCACATCCGTTCTTGGTCAACGATAGCGAAGTCTCGCTATTGCCATAAACTCTGGTTTGTATCTGATGCTCTCAACAGAGTCTTTTACTCCGTAGTCTCGATCTGACTGTTGTTATCTCAATTGGAGAATAAACCTTTCGACTCTCTTTTTTTCTGTTCACTTCGTTCTGTGGTCTATTCCACCATCAGCACTGACGCACAATGATGTTATATGTAGAGTCATTCGTACCCATTGCTTTTTACAATCTCTGTAGGCCCTGCAGTGATAATCACGACTATCAGCTGATGATCTCGCGTGTTGGCATAGGCGGGGCCGCCGATATCGCAGGAGCTACTTGGGCCTTGCAAAATCCAGATTGTGCGCACTCACTGGAAGTAATCGGAACATAATTGCCTATCGCCACCATTGCGATGCAAGCACTTCAAACTACGTGAGGCTGCTTCCTGACATGGATCAAAGTATTTGCTATACTCCTTGCTGCGAATTGGTCAGTCGGGCATTTTGCGGAGGATCAGATGGGTCAAATAATATATTAATCAGCTTGAGTAAGATGAGGGACAATTGCGTGCCTACCTTGTAAAGGCTGCCTCCCCTTTCGCCCACGGGGAGTCCTCCGCTCCTCCCGCATCCCCCATACTCAGTGATAATAATGGTAAGAATGATCTTGACAACAGATACAAAGTTGCGCCACAATGGACACTATGTTTGTTCTCAAGATAGAACTAGAAGATGTCGGGCTGTCGGCGGTGAGTTGAGGTCAAGGGGAGCAGGGTTCGCAGGGTTCGCAGGGGTCTATTCTTAGGGCGCGATCTCGGGTGGGATTGTGCTAGTTCTACTTCTAGTGCTAGGCGAGTTTAGTTTTATCGGAAGATAGCTTGGCACCGGTCCTTGATAAGACGGGAAGCCAACGTCACTTCAACAAAGATGAGGGACCTGGAGGCGAGGCGAGGCGAGCACGAGGGGTGGAGGGGCAAGTCAACAATTGGGTATTAGGTAAGGTATTGGATAAAGTGTCGGTAAAGATGTCTTGGGAGTTTTTCGCTTTTATTCCATCCACACTTCCCATTCTGCTACCATGTGTGCATGTGGTACTATACTGCATCTCTTGTTGGGTGGAGCATTGGCTCGTTGGGTATCAATTATCTGCCTCACATGACGACGTTTCATCGCCAGTAGCCACTGTCGGCCCGCAGAATTGGGCCAGACTGAAGTATCTGATGCCAATCCAATGGTTGATCATTGTCTGATAGCAAATTCGCCGATGTTGGAACTTGCAATGTCCCTACCTTGCCTTACAATACGACATAAAGCATGTCAGTATGTCGAAAGCTCCGATCTTTTGTTAGGTGTGGAGGGGCATTGCTCGGCCAACTTCGGTCAGGTACGGTGGAGACGGAATGACATTCTTTTGTTGCACTTTTCACTCCAAGTCCTCTCCCTGCCCATTTCGGTACCTTCTTTGGTGTTGTCTTTCACAAAAGATAGTACTGAGCCGCAAAAGCTCACTTTCAGTATTTCTTCAGGCTTACGGCAGCTATGTGATGATCGGTTTCAGCCCCAGGGTCTTCTTGAAGGTGCGCTTGGATAAGGTAGTCCATTACAGAGCTTGTTCCTTGCTAGGCTGTGGCTATTTCCCCTGACTCTGACCATATCGAGTATTCGAGTCCAGACCCGGATGCGCTGACTCAACGCACAACTCTGATTCGTCAAGTCGTCCCGATAATGGTTCATCTTTCTACTACACTCCCATCTCTGACCCCTCACGCAAAGATTACGAGATGGAAATCTGCAATACCAATGCTTTGGGGCGGTGTCCTGATGCCCATGCGTGGTCTTAGTCAATGCCATTGTCACGCGAAAGTCATGGCGAATTTGAATGATCTTGGTATTGAGTTCAAGAAGGTTTGATGCATGGCGGCTAGCTTGGTTCTTCCGAACCTATGGACATACCCGGATGCCTTGTCAGAGACCTTAGCGCCCGTCACAGAGGTTTGAGGAGTTTTAGGGGCGCCCGAAACGTGTTGCTAGCTCCACCACTAATGCTAGTTGCAGTACCAAACCAAAGGGAGCAATTGAGTCCATGCATGCTTTTAACGTCGCCGCTTGTCCACTGCTCCTGTTCTACGAGAACGACAGGCCAGATGATACATTTGGGCAATAGCTCTGACCGCGGAGTAGACCTCATCCAATCCCTTTTGACAAAGAAGTGGCTGAGACGTCTACATCGTTGCTCCATCTTTTCGATAGACCCTTACACGCACCAAGTTGGAGGCAAAGGCCACTTTATCGACAGTACGGAGTACATGTCGAGGAGCTGGCGCAAATCAGTGATTTCAAGGTGCATAACGTATTGAATAGCTCCACTTTTGAGGCTAGATCTGTCGTTGGATCGGGTGAAGGCCTGTATTGGAATCATCCACACTGCCGATAATCGATACTCGTCTGAAAGTATTGGGGAACATATCAATGGGGGGGAACGAGAAATACAGTAATAAGTCCACTGTGTTAAACGATTCAACTCACAGCTACAGAAACCAGGTTTTTGAGTGCTTTTAGATAAGGTAACACAGAGGAGTGACGATTGCACTATCTAACAGCTTATCAAGCCATAAGAATTCCCGCCCCTCTTCCCTCTCTGTTTGTCCCTTCGCTTCGTGGCTTGCAAAGGAAGTTGTTTAATCATTCGTCTTTGACCGCAGACCATTCGACACCGTCACAAGCAATCAGCAACCTAAATCCATTGAGACTTGCTTGAACACCTTCTCAATATAAAATTGTTCAATCAACGTCTTTTCGGAATGGCTATGGCTGCAACGCAAATGGTGTACTCTAACACGGAGACCGGTATGAAACCCGAGCTCATCATCAATGCAACTTCCAAAAAGAATTTGGGCATCGATGACTTCGACCCCAGCAAGCACATTGACTTCAAGCCCCCTTCGAGAACATATACGATGAGCGATCTGAGACTTCCTGAGGGCACTGGGGTCTCTCCATTTGCTGTTTCAGAACCTTTCCAGCTCTTCACGGCAGAAGCTATTGAGCGTATGAGGGCCGAGATTTTCAGCAAGCCAGTAATGGACAATTGTCAATACTCGAGCAATCTTGCTCAGTGCCAATTGCGGGGTTTTGCCGACAAGTAAGTCATTCTTGACACTGTGCAGGCACACCTGCAGATTTGTCAAGAAGTTCTTTACTCTGATACTGCTTTATAGGTATGCACCCTTCATCTACGACGTCTGGAAGCATCCCGACACTCTCGCAATCGTATCCAAGATTGCCGGAGTTGAGCTTGTGACGGAGATGGACTTCGAGATTGCTCACATCAATATGTCCACCAAAACAGAGAAGGAGAAGGTCGAGGAATTGGAGGCCTTCGTTGACAAGACTCTGACTGATGCTGATGAGGGCATCGCCGGCTGCCCTTGGGAGGACGTAAGTTACCTTCCTACAGTCCATCTTCCTCCGTGTACCCAATGTACAAGCCTTGGAATGTAAGCTGCGAGGCTCGTCCTGAGAGCCTTATGCGGTTTACACATATTTCAATATTCGTTATGACGAGCCGAAAAGCAAAGACTGACTCCGATGACACGTAGGACAAGCCCATTGTCGATTGGCACACCGACAGCTACCCCTTCGTTTGCGTGACCATGCTCAGTGACTGCACTGGTATGGTTGGAGGAGAGACAGCACTTCGCACTGGAGATGGTGAGATCATCAAAGTCCGCGGGCCTCAGAAGGTAAGTGCTCCTATTTAAAGATACGATGCATTGCTAACACGTCTTCGAGGGATGTGCCGTGATCTTACAAGGCCGCTACATTGAGCATCAAGCTCTCCGTGCTTTCGGTGCCACAGAACGCATCACTATGGTCACCTCTTTCCGACCCAAATGTCACACGATCAAAGATGACACCGTTCTTACTACCGTCCGTCCCATCTCCGATCTCGGTGAGCTGTACTACCAGTTCGGTGATTACCGACTCGAGATCCTCGAGGAACGTATCCGCAACTACCGCAAGGTATTGCGTGAGACTCAGCGCTGTGGCAAGAAACTGAATACCAAGGTCCTCAAAGCGTTCCTCCACGAGCAGGAAGTATTCCTAGCACACATGAACAAAGAGATAATTGACGAAGACCTTGTGATCAAAGGCAGCATCGATGACAGCCACTTGTTCAGCGAGTTCTCCAGGAAAGGGACGAACAAGAAGCGCAAAACCAGCGACTGAGCAGATTAATTCACGGTATCCATGATAACGGCTCTTCACGAATATCACGCCTGGTCTCTAGCGGGTTGCTTTCGTGCTGTAACTTAAGCGGTGGAGTTCAGGAGCTTCATGCAAATTGATACTTGGATGCTTTGGTACTCACATCGAGATACCCTTTGCTATCAGACTACACTTTCATTAAATACGTTGCTTGCAGGGAGTTGCCTGTAGACAGGTTGAAATGGCAGTATTGAATCATAACGCAATGCAATTGAAGCTTCAGAATATGTCGAGATAGTACTGATTTTGTTGATACCGTATGAATAGAGATTTGTAGAGATTACGGAGGCAAATCCCAATCGAGTCATCGGACACCAAGGAGAATTCTTCCTACAGCATGCACGTCCTGAGGAAATTTTTGAGGCTAGCTTCCCCTCACTATGACGCTTCACCTGCCTGAAAAATGCAAATAAAGGTGACGGAGTCTCATCTTTGATTCGCCAGGACGAACCGTTTGGCTATGTATCAACATGAGTGGGGGTCGCGAGGGCTAAGATGTCGGAAACTGTGACCCAAATCTCGAGTAGAGCTTAGACTTGATGTTTACGTGCTCAGGGTGAGTCGCGATCGTGTGATCGATATTTCAGAGTAGCCTTGAGCTCCATTGCCTGCGCTCCTGCTTGACTTGGGCAGGTTGTGCGCCCAAGACTAGCACTTACCTTGCCTTGAAATATTTTGGCACTAGTGAGATTTGCGCTAAAGAGACTGCGCTTAGCCCAATATAGTACGCTAATTAACGCCGCGTTCGACCCTGGCTTCACTAAAACCGAACACCAACCTCATCCTCCATCTCCACCTCACCTTTCTCTGACTTTCGACGCCGAGACCACCTTGTCATTTCACCTCTCTTTGCAGCACCAGAGGTTTTGGATCTCTGCTGAGTGCTCGATCACGATGGGGGATTCACCCTCCATGGCGGGCACGGGCAGCCTTGTGCACAAAGCAGCACAAGGACCTGCAAAACAGGATGGTTCTATTGGCCTGCTAGAAACACTGGAATCAAGTCTCGATGACATCAGAAGCCTCATCGTCTGCCGAATCTGTGTTCGCCCCTTATTCGAGCCCTACACCATAGAATGTGGCCACACGTTTTGCTATGGATGTCTTGCTCAGTGGTTCGAGAAGGATCGTAGACGAAAAACCTGTCCGGACTGCCGAGCGGATGTGGTCAGGCAACCAGCTCCTGCTTATCTTGTGAGTTCGTGGACTGCTGCTTGGTTGCTGTAACGCTGCTGACTTGATGCACAGGTTCGTGATATGACCCAGATATTTGCAAGTCGGGCGGAACTAATGCCGTCTGGGGAAACAACAGGTATGACTTTTCTCATTTGTGTTCTGCTTGTTCGACAACGTTGCAGCAATTGTGATTCATTTCGAGATTTCCCGCTTTACAGTCTCCCTAGAATGGTGCTGATCCCATGCCGTCAAATAGAAGACCATAAGAAATGGAAAGAAGAGGAGGCAGCTTTGGTTGAGTCAGATCGATCCACTTCTGGCTCTAAAGGCGGTCTCTTCCGTGGATGCTTCAAAAATTTTGCACGGCGCCCTGTCATCCGGGCACACCCAATCAGAGATGCTGAGGACGGCGTTGAGCGCTGTCCTGCCTGTACTTGGGAACTTGAAGATGGCGTATGCGAATCTTGCGGGTATTCACTTGAGACCGAGACAGACCTTAATACCGATTCCGAAGATATGGAATATGATGGGGGCAGTATGGACGACGAGATTCTCGAGGCTCTGGCTGAAGAGGACCTCGCTCATCAGCAGATGTACGGAGGAGGCTACTACGGTGATCGCGAAATGGGTGATAACATTCCCTTTGATATGCCTCCGGCAGCGGTTCGACGCCGTGCGGGCTATAGAATAATGCACCCAGAAATCGGTGGTTTATCGCCAAACCTAAGTGGATCTCCGCCTGGCAGCTTCTACGATGGGACGAACTATGGTAGTGGACTTGATGACGATGGCAGTTCTCTCGATGGATTCGTGGTGGATGACGACCCTCATATTGGCCGTGTCTCCCCTCAGGGCTCTCCCGGAAGCTTGCAATGGGAGACCGACGAAGGGAGTGGTCCAGAGGAGAACCAAGCGCAGGACTCAGATTATGAGCTCAACAATCATGCTGACAATGATTCCGTTCAGAACGAGCCATCGTTCGGAAACGCTCAATACAATTCCGAGGATGATTCAGACCAAGGACCTATCGCACCTCTTTCCAGACGACAAAGAGTCCGGCCCACCTTTGGCTCAAGCGACAGCGAGGCTTCACAACCAGCCACGTCGATTAGGAACAGAAGCTCTCAAAATTTCAATCATCAACGCAGTATCCCTCATCGCTCCACGGCTGCTAGACGAGGAGGAGGTAGATCGAGAGGCGTTCCGATCGAGATCGCGAGTGAGTCTGATTCGCCAGCACCGCCTCAACAGCAGCGGAGGAGGGGTGGACTCACAAATCGCATCTTGTCAGACGACGACACTGGTGTCGACGCTAGTAGTGGTACCGCGACTCTGGGTCGCCAGTCACCACGACCTTGTCCTAGGCATCGTAATCAACGGATAAATCGGTCCTCGTCATCTCAAGCCAGCAATGCATTGTCGCCAATCCATGTCGTTTCAGATGCACCCGTGTCAGAGAACGAGGGGTCCCGTTCTTCATCAGAAATCTTTCGCTCCTTTCCAGTTGTCGCTTCCCTGCCCGAGCGTCCGAATACCGACGATGAAGGAAATCAACCACGCATGTTTGCTGGGCTGGGAGCTCATAGCCTACCACATAGTCCGCCTACACATATCACCTCACCTTACAACCATCTTTCACCGCACAGCCAATCCAACCGTAGCCAAAACGACCGCTTACAGAGTCCTCTCCCGCCACGTCCCCACCGACATGGGTCTTCTAGACCATCCATTTCACCTATGAGGCCCGAGGAGCGGTTCCAGCAAGGCGTCCGCGATCGCGCAGCCGCAAAAGCTGCAAAGAAAGCTGAGCGTCGCCGCCTCAAGGCTGAGCGCGATCAGAGACAGAGTGCCCACGCTGGCCCTTCTAACATTTCTTCGTAGATTCATCCGTCCTTGGACTTCCCAGACTAAAATCTATACTCGGGCGACGGGACTTCTTTACGCAGGAGACCAGACCATCTTATTTTTAGCATGACCATTTTTGAGATATGACTTTGTGCTTGCGGATTGCAAGGTAATTAGCATGGCTCTGATTGTTTGCTGCGAAGACAAAAATTACTCCCGCAGTTATTAGGTAGCTACTATGCTTCAATATTACTAAATCTAATAGCTTCAAACTTAGCCTTAGAATCCCATAGCTTTGCTCTCCGTAAGAATGAAGGTAAGCCTCTCAAGCTAAGCTGCTTCACTAGCATCTACAAATACCGCATTCTTCTATGAAGTCGAAGAGGGTTTCATTTGTTTTAGATCTTCGATTGGATCTCATCGGCCCTTTCCTCCCGCACATCGCCATTCTCATCAAGCTCGGCAACCTGCTGTACCTTTGGCACTTCGAAAACCACAGTCCCGTTCTTCCCCTCTATCGTCTTCCACCTTCCAAGTCTGTGCTCCGTTCCCACAGCAGCAACAATACACATTCCCTCTTTCCCTCTGTCTCCCCTTTCAAAGACTGAGAGATCATTGACGAATCCCCTTACTGACAATTCTCCTCGATCGTTCTCGTTTTCCCCGCCTTCCACTACATCATCTACAAGCTTTTCGACACGACCTACTACACCCATCGCTTCCAACCGTTTCTTGTCCCCGCTAACTTTCCACACCCTTATCTCCCCGTCCCAACTCCCGCTAACAACCACATCGCTATACGGCACAGCCGCCAGGGCAGTTATCCATCTCGGCGTCCTTTCGGGCACATGCGAAATGTCAGGCACAGCCTCCGCGGATACCTCTTCTGGCTTCAATGCCGGATCTAGCCCATGTGCCATGGGTACGGTGAAGATGGGTTTCTTTTTACTCAGCGACCAGAGAGCAAGCGAACCATTATCTGAGCCTGTGACGAAAGTTTCGGAGTCAATGAGGGCGATGCGGTCTATTGACCCTTCAGCGTAGGGTTTGGGGCCTGACACGCCGTCTGCGTTCTTTGGTCTGCGTTTTTCTGAGCTGCCGCCTCCTCTGAATACCAGTTGCGTCTCCTCGACCACTTTCCATAATCTTGCTGTCCGGTCTCGTGCTCCAACGCTGATGCATCGTTCCTGTGACAAAGCGGCGACGTCGACGACTTCGTCTTGGTGGCCGAAGAGCGTTTCTACGTAGGCTAGTTCGTCCAAGCTCCAGGTCTTTATTGTGCGGTCTTTGCTGCTGGAATATAGTTGGTTCGTCCCTCTTCTGAATGCGAGACTGGTGACTGCATCTCGGTGCTGCGTAAAGACACGTAGGGGCTTGAGATCAGCAGCTGACCAGATAATGAGTTTCTTGTCTGCGCCTCCTGTGGCCACGAATTTGCCAGTGTCGGAGGCTGCGACACAGAGGATTGGGGCGGTATGATTTTCGTATTTTGGGTTTCCGGTTCCCGACTTGGTGCCTCTGGTGCTAAGGAGTTTGATGGGGCGGCGCCGGATGGGTCTAGCGTTCTTCCTGGGCGGT
This sequence comes from Lecanoromycetidae sp. Uapishka_2, assembly GCA_035521555.1. NCBI lineage: Eukaryota > Fungi > Ascomycota > Lecanoromycetes > Lecanoromycetidae sp. Uapishka_2. Next base: position 13,185 of record JASZXT010000005.1, read on the forward strand.
AAAGAGGGTGAAGGTGCTGGGCTGGAAAGTTCCCACTTTGTGAGCTGGATATCTCTGCCTACGGTGTACGCGTAAGGAGCACAAGTAGCTACACCGGTCATGCTGAGAGTAGGGGAGCGGAATTGTGTTTTGCTCGCTGTAGAGAAAGAGAGGGTAGATGCTATATGTCGGTACAAACGTCCTTTGGTCTCTGCCACGTCCTCTTGTAATCTTTCGGCGATGAGATCGCGATCAATCTCTTCTGCGTCGAAACCAACTTCGTCCCCTACCTCGTTCTTGAGGTTCTGTAGGTATTGCTCTGCTAGTCGTAGTCGACGCTCAGCGCCCGTCTCGTCGTCTTCATCAGAAGAGCTTCCCGAGAGTACCTCATCGTCACTGGCTCTTTTCCGTTTGCCCTCATCTTCCGATCCACTGCTGGAGATTGATTCGTCTCGCCGAGGTCGAGCGGGCTTTTCTTGTTGAGGCTTTGCGTTCGACTTCGAGGACGTGTTTCTTCGTTTCGTCGAGGGCGTGGTATTGGAGTCGTCTCGCTTGCGCTTTCGTTGGGAAGCTGGGGTAGTGAAGAAGGACGACATATTAGTGAGTCGTCCGTTTCGCTAGTCGACGAATGCCTGCTTTCAGCTGTTCATAACCATTAGATGCCCAAACTTTTTGATAGGGCTTGGTGCGGGCGAAATCTTGGCATCGGCGGCTCGGTATACTTGCCCCGATCTCATTGACTAGTGCAAGGCCTCTGAAGCTCACGCGTAGCTTGAAGCTTTTTACTCTACTTCTCTCTCGAAAACACTGAATAGCATATCAACATGTAAGTAGACAGGATCGAAATTATATGCTTGAGCTAACGTGTCCGAAGGGAGGTTCTACTCGGTTTCACTGGCAAAGACTACACCATCGTTGCGGCATCTAAAGCTGCAATGAGAGGTGCCACTATTCTCAAAGCTTCCGATGACAAGACGAAGCAGCTCAACAAGCACACGCTGATGGCTTTCTCAGGAGAAGCTGGGGACACTGGTACGCCACGCCACGGCTGGTACTGAGGAGTAATGCTGATGGTGATAATATAGTTCAATTCGCAGAATACATACAAGCAAACATCCAGCTCTACTCGATGCGAAATGATACCGACCTGGGGCCTTCAGCGGTAGCGAATTTCGTTAGGGGAGAGTTGGCAAGGAGTTTGAGGTCGAAGCACCCTTATACTGTCAATTTGCTTCTGGGAGGAGTGGATCCAATCACAAAGCAACCACATCTTTATTGGCTCGATTACCTGGCGTCGCTCGCACCATTACCATACGCTGCTCACGGATATGCTCAGTACGTCGTGCTTAATCTTTTAGGACTCTCTCAGTCATGTCTGGGTCTAGACTCGTTCTGGCTGACATATTGCCCAGGTATTATTGCCTTTCTATCCTCGACAAGCACCATCACCCCAACATCGACTTCGAGCAAGGTCTCAAAATTTTGCGCATGTGCACAGATGAGTTGCAACGAAGGTTGCCAATAGATTTCAAAGGGGTGAGTTTGTGCTACGAGGATATGTGACGTTGGGACAATGCTAACGTCGCCTTTAGATGCTAGTCAAGGTCATAGACAAAGATGGTATTAGAGAGATAGAGTATGACAGTAGCAAACAGGTCTCGTGTCCATAGCGACAGGCGTTTGATTTTCTTTCCAGCTTCCATGGTAGAGCGAGTTCAATTATTTGGCCGGTCAATGCGTGTCTTCTAAACATAACATTGACAACAACCTCTCTTTCATTCTAGAATCCAATGAGAGCCTTTGAACATCTATAGACTTATTTAAAGAAATTATGTAGGCTGTGAATGACATTTCCTCCAAATAAAGTACCGGTAGACTGTTTAGTGACTGCCAAGAACCTCCAATTCCGAGAATCTCGAGGCTGCGCTTAACGACCTTTGGTATTCGCCAACATTTGGGTCAATCATCCAACACTTATCCTCCAACGATGGTCAAAAGACATGCGGAGGAAACCTTGGAAGAGGTCGTAGCTAGTGACTCGCCCGCCTCAAAGAAAGCGCGGGTTGACGACCTGCCAGAACGTCGAAGAAACGGCTTTTCGCCAGTGCGCGCTGCGCCAAAATATCTCAACGGCGAACAGCCTGAACACGACGAAAGAAATGGTCACGATGATATCGCAGCAGCGGACCAAGAAGAAGAGGACATAGAGGAGGTAATGCCTCCAGAAGAGGTAGAGGCTCTGAATGAGCAATCTGCATACTCAGCAACGTCGCGGCAGCAAGCCCCTACAGAGGGTTTCTCAGATCTCTACCTGGATACAATAGACCGTTCGGTACTGGACTTTGACTTTGAAAAATTGTGCTCCGTCACTCTCTCCAATATCAATGTCTACGCGTGCTTGGTGTGTGGGAAATATTACCAGGGAAGGGGACCCAGGTCGCATGCCTACTTTCATGCCTTGGAGGTGGGTCACCATGTCTACGTCAATATGCAAACGAAGAGAGTTTATGTTCTCCCAGAGGGTTATGAGGTGAAGAGCAAGAGTTTGGATGATATCAAATTCGTGGTCGATCCTCAGCTCTCGAAGAACGAGGTTGCGCAACTGGACATAGAGGCGAAAGATGCCTGGGATTTGGGTGGAAAGAAGTACAGACCAGGTACTCTATTCGATCAAGCGTATGGCGAAGGATCGTTGCTAACGTTGGGGCAGGCTTCGTCGGCATGAACAATATCAAAGAAAACGACTACTTCAATGTTATAATACAAGCCTTGTCCCATATAACGCCTCTCCGAAATTTTCTTATGCTCGAAGACCTCTCTCAGCGCTCCGAGCTAGTCCAACGCTTCTCGGTCCTCGTCCGCAAGATCTGGAACACCCGTGCCTTCAAAACACATGTCTCTCCCCACGAGCTGCTGCAGCAAATTTCTCGGCAATCCAACAAACGGTTCGACCTCCTCCACCAATCTGACCCCGTCGAGTTTCTCAGTTGGTTCCTCAACAACATGCATCTCGCCCTTGGTGGCAGCAAAACGAAACCCGGCAGCAGCATAATCCAGAAAGTGTTCCAAGGAAAGCTGAAGATAGAGACCCAGCAAATCACCGCAAAAGCGGACGCTGGCGACCGCCTGCGCTTCGAAGAAGCAGAGAAAGTGCAGACGGACATCACACGGTATCTTATGCTGACCCTGGATCTGCCAGCCGCACCACTCTTCCAGGATGAGCTAGAGAAGAACATCATACCGCAAGTGCCATTGACATCTCTGTTGTCCAAATACGACGATCTGCATCCTCAAGAACATCTCAACACACGAAAGCGCTACCGATTAATCCACCCTTTACCACCCTACCTCCTCTTTCACATCAAGCGCTTCTCGAAAAACAAATTCGTGACAGAACATAACCCCACCATCGTGACCTTCCCTCCACGCTCTCTTGATATGTCTCCATATGTCCAACCTGATCCAACAATACATCCGCACGGGGATCCGATATGGTACGATTTGGTGGCTAACGTGACGCATGAAGCTGTTAGGACGAGGGATGATAGTGTGGAAGGCGAGGCCGAGAGGAAGGTATGGAGGTGTCAGGTCAGAGATCGAGCACGGAATGAGTGGTTGGAAATCCAAGATCTTTTTGTTGAGAGGGTTGTAACGGAGACTCTTTTTACAAAAGAGAGTTATTTGATGGTTTGGGAAAGGAGAAAGGAGGGAAAGGGAAAAGCCAAATCATAAGATGGAAAGCTTCGAGTTGCTCGCGTTACGCTGGAATTGCAATGGTGCCTTGCCCACGTCTTTAAGGCAAAAGCTATCACGCAGCATTTCCAGTCCCGTGCCAATGTTTGTCGAGCGGTCCACAACTTAGGCAAAGAGCGCCCTTACTCACAAGTTCGTGTCTTGCTTGAGTGCAGACAGTACTGAAGAAGCGATTCCGACGAGAAAAGTTCCATCCGATCTCATCGGTGTAATCTTACATCTGTCTCCGAAGCCCAGGGCGAGCGCACATCCCAGGCTAAGTGTATCTCCAGATTAATCGAATTACCCTCATTCATGTCGATGACTCCCGCAATTTTCTCATCATCACGCATCAAAAGCGACCTCTCCGTTGCACAGCGTGCGTAACAATAAATGGTCAGTCCAATTCGTCTGGCCGTTGTGATATTAGCTCTCTTTAGACAGTGGACAAAGCTTCACATCTATCTATTCGCACGACCTTCACAAAGAATAAAGGTGGGCTTTGGTGGCTATTTTGAGTCGAGAAGATGTTGGTGGTGTTATCTTTGGAGTGCTTGATGAGTTGCGTTGAAGGTAAGCCGCATGCACAATGATTTGGTAGGCTCTGTTGTGAAGGATGGCAATGCAGGATGCCGTCGTTGAGGGTAAGCGATGGAAAGCTCAGGTTCTTTGATTATAAAGCGCTTGTTTTGTGCACGTCCGTGGGCGAGTCGCCCTCGAAACATCGACTTTTGGAGCGGTTTCGATTCCCCTGACATTCAGGACCCTGGTACATTAAGCTGGATACGTGCCACTTCTTATATATATCACCTCTACTCAAGACTGCACACTGCTCCATCCTCACCGCATCAAAGCTGGGTATCTCCTTCACTTTCATGCTGTGCTCAAGTCATCTAGCTTAGCTGCTCTATATCATAATCGTATCCTGCTCGCCATTCAATGCTTCATCGACCCTTTCCAGGCCCAATTGATCCATCTCTCCAAGCAAAAACTCAACCACCCAACTCTCACCCCACAGCTCTTCTATTCTTCGATAGTGGCGCTCTGTGTACACCCTCAACCCCTCCACAAGTTCCCTCCCGCCTTTCATCTTCCCCAAGCCCGCTAATCTCTCTGCTGAATAGCTTTTTACCACGACATTGAGAACGCGCTGCGCGACAGGCGAAGTGCGAGCATTTGTGTTCCAGTCGCGCACTCGCGAAAGGAGGGAGTGGAGTTGCTCGTTTGAGAGTGACGAGAGGACTTCATCAACAGCCTTCAGGCCCGACAGCGAGCCTGACTCTGGAGGCGACGTGTTGAGTACACCTTGTAATAGCGAGAGCAATCTTGCCGGGTGATTGAGCGCCAAGGCGAGGGTAATAGCCTCGCGGTAGTTGCCTCTGTGGATGTAATTCTGAAGTTCCTGATCCTGCTCCACACGCTGGGTGGCAGCCGCCGAGGTAGCAGCGGCTGTCTGGCTTGATGTGTCTTTCCAGAATGTGACGACACTATCGCCACCGCCGGAGACGAGAGTACCGGTGGTCGGGTCAGCGGTCAGAGCCCAGATGCGGTCGGTGTGATTGTCGAGGGTTGCAGCACATTCACCAGACGAGGCGTCCCAAATTTTGACGAGGCCGTCCCCTCCTGCGGAAGCGATATGCGGGGCTCGCCTGCTCAATTGTGGCTCTGAGTCTGCAGTGGTAGCTGGAGTGGGTGTAGAAGGCACCCAGAGCACTTTCAGTACGCTGTTGGTGTGGCCTTCGAGCGTGCGAAGGCAGCTATAGTCGTTCAAGCTCCAGATCTTGATGGTTTTATCACCACTACCTGTGAGCACAAGACCGCGATTGGAGCTTGCGGGACCGTTGTCGCCAGATATGGACGGGGTATCTTTGGGTGCAAAAGCAACGGACCAGACGCCTCGACGGTGACCACGTAAGATACCCTGGACCTCACCTTCCTCCGCTGACCAGATCTTCACAGTCCGGTCTTGAGATGCCGAGGCGAAGAGAGTGGAGTTGTGTGAGATGGCGAGTGCATTGATGTCTTTGTCGTGCGCTTTACGGGTGTACAGCGCTTTTGAGGCAGCGGATGTTGATTTGGGAACAGCCCAGCGTTTTATGGTACGGTCTTGTGAGCCTGTGAGGAGGAATGGTGGAGCATGGGAGAGAGGGTCTTTGAAAGCCATTGAGTCTGATGGTGGAGGGTTCGAGGGTAGTGAGATGGCGCCGATGGATTCGGCGTGGCCCGTAAATGTAGCGTAAGATTCGTAGGAACTCGAAGCACGATCTAGTCGCCAGAGACGTGCTGTATTATCTTTGGCGCCTGTAGCAAGCCAGCAGCCTGACCAGTCGACAGAAAGGCAGATAATGATGTCTTCGTGACCTTCGAGGAGACCGATGTCCGCACCAAAATAGCTGACCTCTGCTCCTTTAGGGTCATCCGGATTCGCATCTGTCAAAGAGACAAGGCGTATGGCTTCTGAATTTGTGGCAAGGGCGAGGAGGGAGCGGTCTGGTGTTACATAGGCTAAATCAATGATCTCATCATGTGTGCCTGAGATACGACGAAGGACAGGTAGAGGCTCCATTGTAAGATCAGATAACGCAGATGCTTGTAAAAAGGTAGTTGAGTGCAGTATCAAAGACTGATCGCCATGTACAGAAAGCAGGAAGTCTTGACTGATATTCCGTAAAACGTAGACAATTGCATCACCTTCACCACCAGCTTCTTGCTCTTGTGTAAGCTCTTTTCCCGTCTCAGCATTCCATAATCTCAATCGTCCCGTCTCGCCACCGGTGTATAGCAACGATGCGCCTTTTATAAAACCTACAGCTTCAACTCCCTCAAGTACTGGGATGACTTTTTGCGATTTCCATGTTCGCGCATCCCAGACTATGGCAGTCTTATCTCGACTGGCTGAGACCAATACATGCGCATCCGCAGAGAAATCTATACCACGGACGACGGAAACATGAGAGTCTAACGTAGCAATCGACTTTCGCTTTGCCAAATCCCAGATCCTAATCTTGCCATCCTCACTGCCAGAAGCCAAACGGAAAGCTGCAGTGCCATCATGGCCATTGGTCATAAATATATCTGCTTCGGCATCGCTCCTTGACCTTTTCTTCTTATTTTTCTGCGTACTTTGTTCTGGCTCTTGAGATACAACTTCAAAAAAGTGTAGAGCAGAGATGACCCCGGCATGACCACGAAAGGTATGCGTGACATATCCCCCGTTGATGTCCCAAATTTTGACAACGCCGTCCGCTCCTCCAGTCGCAATCAAAGTTCCCGTGCTATCTACAGTAGCTGTAATGACCGGGGTAGTATGGGGTTTGATTGTTCTCAATAATACTGTATTGATTAAGGATGAGCCATCTTCAGAATGTTGCAGCGCGTATATTCTCATGGACAAGGACCTCGAACAAGCAATCAGATGCGTCGCAGTAGGGGTAATCGACAATGTTGTCAAAACTTCGCCGTCGCCTTCGATTTGTGCAAGTAAAATCCCAGTAGCCATGTCGGTTATTACTGCTTCCTCACCTAGACATGTCGCCAGTATTCGACCTTCTCTATCCAGGACGACATCGCCTCCGGTGTAGATTGGCTGTATAACATGTTCGGGTTCATAAGTAGTCCTTGTTCTCAGCCTCGTGGAAGTCATCTTGGCTTATAGCCGATTGATTCAGATATCAATCTTTATTCCGATATAGAACTCTTTCAGCGTAAATATTGCGGTTTCAGGGTAGAAAACTTTTAAGGTTTCCCTGCAGCGGGACGGGAGCGGATATGTCGTGCATTAGCCCGGCCTTAGCCTACAGGAAAAGCCTGGTACTGAAATGCAGTGTGTTAATCCAATGTCAAGCTGGCCTTGACCGATCACCGTTTCGACACGCTCGGTATTGTGAGTATGCGAATGTTAGCGCTATTAATCGTGTACTCACAGTATTCAGGTTCCTGCCTCTCCCTGTAGGGGCGTTCAGGCGGGTTTTGAATGATGAGAAACCTCCCCATGATAGGTATAGCCGGAGGTGCCTCATTATTCCAAATTCGCCTAAGTAGAATACAAAATCTCCCGGTATTATTGTAATACAGTGTATTGAGCGGATGCCAAGCCAAAATTACTGGGTCAACACGCAATGCATTGTGTTCTGATTTACGGGTAAAAGCGCTACTAGCCGTGTTATGAGAGTGACTAGCTTCCTATCTTTGCCTGGAGGGTACTTTATCTACTTATCAACCATCAAACCCTTGCTCGTATGCCTCGATGCCTGGGGCTTTACAGTACATCGATACATTACTTCTAAAGCCCGTACACAATGGATGAATCAGAACTTGGAACCACTGTATGCTTGGTGCCAAATGGGGACATAAGAATATCTGTCCGTTGCTCAGCTGAGCAGAAGAAACGGCCGCCAGAATCGGATGAACTGAAGACCTCTCAGAAAACACTGATCGTGTCATCAGTGGTGATGTGTATTGCTAGCCCAGTATGGAAGGCTATGTTTGACGGCCGATTTCTGGAAGCCATACACTCATCTAGTACAAGAGACGTCCATTTTGAGGAAGACGATCCTGCTGCGTTGCTACTCATTCTACGAATCGCTCATATGCAATTCAAAAAAATTCCCGAGACGCTTTCCTACGAGGAACTACTCAATGTTGCTATAATATGCGATAAGTATGACACCGTTGATTTGGTGCAACCGTGGATTCAAAAATGGGAGTCTAAGGCAAAGCATGCGGCTTACAAACCTGGCAATGAAAATTATCTTTTTATAGCTTGGCCGTTCGGCGACCTTCCCACCTATGAAAAATTAGCTGCCAATTTGGTGTCGACTTCCCTAATCGATGATTCTCAAAGACTCCTGAGCAAGGAAGGAACTTTGATCGAGGGCGCTATGCCTCCTAATGCTATTGGTCAGTCGACTCATCCGATCCTGCTCATCATGACGGCTGACTCAAAGATCAACTTACAGAGAGTATTGCCAAAGCTCGAGAACTTGCGATCAGAGAGCTCCTAAAAGCCTGCTACCAGCTTGTCCAACGCTACGAATCAGAGCAAATAGTTTGCCAGGCAACATTCGCTGGAGGTTCGAGGCTTATCTTTTACTCGAAGGCTGTTCGAACAGATTGCGACGCCTTGGTGCTTGGGTCTCTGATAAAAGGTCTACGTCGCATTGAAATTTGGCCTGGGCCTTTGAATCATTATGAAGTTCGAAGGAGCCTTGCGGATCTGTTGACCGGTGTGCGTTCCCTACATTGCTTTGCCCTCTCAGAGTCGGAGCATTCGGAGAATGAAGATCATGTGGACTGCAAGTTCACGAAAGTTCTGGGTCCTCAAATGGATCACATCCAACGATCGTTCATGTCTTCCGGGGTGGACGAATCGCATAAGAAGCACATGAAAGAGCAAGCGTCGAAACGAGGAAATTATCCTAAGGTGTCTGAATAGTCGGGTAGGAAAGGAGACATGATGCTCCTCCAATGACCAAGCAATTCGGAACCTAGATAAATGCCTTCTGATGGCCAGATGGCCTGCGCTTGGACTGCAAACCCACGGACAAGGCCTTGACGGGTAGATTCCCAGTAAATCCTCCATGACACACAGCTGGACGCCAGTATGTGAAGTCAGAAGAAAATGCGAAGCATGGTCCAAGAATACATTCAATTTGTCATTGCTCATTCTTCTCACACTTGCGGATGAAGGCGAGGAACGTAGGGGCCGCAAAAGGACGGGTCTACAGATGATCAGTTCATGCAAATTTTCATTAGCACGTATACAATGGTAAAAGAAAGCCGAACAAGCTACACCGTGAAAAGAAACCTTGTGTTTTTGGCTGACTGGCTTCTTGGACCTGATATGGTCGGAAAGAAAGCCTAGTGAGCAGAATCGAAGATATCCATCCTGCATGTCCTTTCTACGAGGTGGGTACTCTCATATAAGCAAATAGAACAGAATTGCAAGTCCAGACGGTATGAATTAGTCTATTGTCCATACTGGCTAAAAGAAGTATGAGAGGCACGATCTGCTTAGTACTGGTCTCAACAGTGTAAAAGCGTGAGGACGGGAGTTGGATGAGTGAAGTAAAGCGGTCATGAGTATTCCTTAGTCCCGATTTCTCTTGATGGTCTCGGGGTGAATTACCTGCGATTGTGGTAAATACCGCTTACAGCCACACACATCCAAAACATTCCTACTTTTGTTACCATACCTCCTCGGTGGTCTTTTATCAAGTATGGCGGACGATACAGTGGCTGAATCCTCCAGTATCATCCGTGTTGACCCCTCTGGCGACCTAGACCTTCACCTTGAGTATGAGGACAAAGAGACAAAGACTCCCATGACTCGCACATTCGTCGTATCTACAAAAGCTTTGTGCCTCGCCAGCCCTGTATTTTCTGCAATGCTGGATCCCAAGGGCGCTTGGGCTTCCAATTCAACTGCCCCTGAAGGATATCATTTGCACGATGATAACCCCGTCGCACTCTCGCTGGTCCTTCGCATCGCGCATCTGCAATTCCGCGATCTACCAAAGTCGGCGCTTAGTCTCGAACAGATCTATAACCTTGCTGTTGTTTGTGACAAATACGATATGGTCAAGCTCGGTATGTGCTTCGAATTTCACCTCACTTTATGATGAGATAGCAAGCACCCTGATCCGTTGGGCGGTAAACCCATATTCCACTACACAATTCCTTTTCTGTACTAGCAGGCATGCTGACTTTGGCACAGTCCGTCCCTGGCTTCCGACATGGTTGAAGGGCCGGAAACCAACCGAAAAAGACTCTAATCTTTACTTTGAGTCTACTGGTCGATGGCTGTTCGTGGCTTGGGCCTTCGGAGATGAGGCTCTATTCACAGCGATGATTAACCTCCTGATCTTCGTGCTTGAAAGACCATCAGGGCAGCTTGCGTTGATCAACGGCGAAATTTTCGATACCTACGCCATGCCTTGCGGTCTGTTAGGTATACAAGACAAAAATTCTTCCCATCGACACTCCCTGCACCTGCTGACGACGCTCACAGACGCAATTCTGGAGATTCGATCTAAGTACATCACAGCATTGGTAGATGTGTGCTACAATCTCCTTGACCGTTACGAGGCAGCAACCCCCCATGACTCGGTTTGCACCAAAGCTACAGGAGCACAGGAGTAAGTATATCTTTCGCTATATCTGATTCCTCCAAAGGCAACATCAGGAAGAGCTGTACTAAATGTAAATACTACAGATGTGATGCTTTGATCTTTGGCAGTTTAATCAAGGGTGTGCAGTCTGTTGGTCTATGGCCCAGGATTCCTAAGCCCTACGCTATCAAGTCATCAATTACGCATCTCGAACGTGTGCTACGCCACATGATGGACCATTTCTCGTACCCTAAGGGTACCCATGCCGGTTGCCCTTTCACGGATCAGCTGAAGGTTAACGTCAAGGCTGTGGGACCCTTCCCGGAATCCGTTGACATCCTTGATCCCTTCTATAAGCACATTGATCAACAGTGCGAACAGTGATACAGCGATAGCACACACCTAGAGGAGATTTCCTGACATATAGGGATCAGGGATAAGGGATCATGGTAGCAAAGCGGAAGGAGATTTACGAGGAGGATGACAGTGATAATCGATTGAATACCCTAGTGACAGAGCGCTTGCTTGAGCCTTTGACCTTGCAAGGATAGGACGAGCAGTTGCCGAATATCAATGACATAGTCAAAAAAATAAGCGTCTAAGGTCTGATCGCATCCTCCCGCTCCCTTAAGCCTGCTGCTGTGAACAATCAAGCAAGCGTCCATGTGCTACAACACATGAGAGTTTCTCCGCTCATATGCTCAGCCACCAATGAAGTCGCTTCGTAGATACGGTTTCCTTCCCCCGCAAAAAAGAGCTCTCATGATTCTCCCTCTTATTTCCCAGCCTTTTGAGCCTGCACATGCATATGTTCTCGATCCGTCACCGTAACACCTTTCGGCAAAGTGTCAAAAACTCGCTGAACATCTTCCTTCAAAGCGATCGTATACACGCATTTCTCATGCGCGGGGTGGTTAGGAAAGCCGTCGACGCCTTTCTGGTAGCAAATCATTCCAAGCAATTTCGCTCGCAGCGTCGACAAGCTCATTCCAACGTCTGCAGCCTCTGGAATCGGCCACAGTCCAACTTGACTAAGCTCCTTTATCAGAGAGCCTAAGACAAGGGCGTCGCATTCTCGAGATTGTATGGCACGCTGTTCAGATTCATAGAAATTAGGTTCTGAGGCCTGACAGACTCGCTCTGAGGTGTAACGGTCCGATAGGGCTTGACATAGCGCCAGGAGTCTATTGATTGCCATCCTACGTTCACTGGCGATGTAATCTGGGAGACGTTAGCTGCCATGAACTGGCGATGCCGAAAAAGACTTATTCACCGAGTGCCCCAGGAGGCATAATATCACCAAGCGGTCTACGCGCACGATTGAGGAGCCTACCCGACACGTCACCTGGATTGACAGTGATACATAATAGCAAGTATCTCGAGAGTGTCTCATAGACGGTGACTAGCCCAAACGTCCACGCAACAAATAACCATTCTTCAAACCCGGGTTTGCAATACTTCTCAGGTGTTGTCTCGAGCCAGCTCCCAAGCCAAGGGCGAACCAACTTGACAGTGTCGTACTTATCACAGAGTACTGCTATTTGGAGAAGTCGTCTGAAACCACAAGGGGCAGATACGAGGTCAAAATTGAGGTGTGCGATATGCAGGAGGATCAACAGAGCATGGGGATCATCGTCGGGCAATGACACCTCTTTCGCGTTGGCTTCCAGGAACCGACCTTGAGGATCGAAGAGGGTGGCCCACACTGGGCTGGCTAGTTGCATGGCCTTTGACGATACGAGAAAGCTCTGCTGCGCTTCCTTGTCGGGGTCTCCTACCTATATTTGTTTCTGTCAGCATTCTTAAGCAGAGGTGGTGACAAGCCACTGTTAGAACCTACCAGCAAAGTCAGATCGCCGGAAGGATCAACGTTGATTGTGCTGTTCTCCATTGCTAGGTCCGCCATATGGTGTGTGAGAGAGTAGCTGTAGAGATGAGTGTGGAGACTATGAAAAGTTTGTCTCGATAATTATGTGAAAACGTGTTGGAAATGAAATGCAAAAAGCAGGATCTTTTTGATCAACGAATTGCCGTAGATAGAGAAAACATCTCAACACAAGCTTGCAGAATAACAGCGAAGATACATGTATCATTGACGAAACATTGATGCAAGTGTGACACAGAGGCTAAAATTCATCTTATTGGTGACACAAAGGCTGAAATTAATCTTATCGGTCAGGTCCAAATTGCATTACAACTTGCAGTCAACCTCTACTTCGTCAAGGGGATTGAACCTTTGTGCCCTTCAAAGGCACAATCGCGAGCAAATGCAAGCTCGGAGAAGCCAAATCCTCTGTACTTCAATTCATGCCTACTATAAGAACTCAGTAGATTGAGACACTTTGCTAGGTCACAGCCTCGATTGAAATTGCCAACCCTACGTAAGAGCGAGTCTGAAGCATCCAATTATGAACTGAGTCCCATAACACAGAGATGTCTCAATTTTGCAGTCTAGAGCTAGAGTGGAAGTGCCTTTTTGATATCAAAGACAGCGCCAACCCAGTCCTCTGAGCAGTACCTAGCCTCAACTGCACAGCTGATCTAGACCTCCGATACATGCTTCCTTGACTGAATTGAAAGATCTCTTGAAATCGAATGCATGCTGTAATGGCTCCTTAATCGTCAAGACCAAAGCCTAGACTTATTAGCTGTAGATCACGAGATCAAGTATACCAGACATCCGACCTTGTGATAAAACCAACCCCAAGCTTTTGTAATAGAGCTATCCTTGCAGGCAGTACTTCTGACTGCTCAGTGAAACGCCGGCATGTGAGGTCGCTCATTTCTTGCTCTGCTCCTCCAGATGCCTTTTCTGGGAATTCAACAACTCTGGACGCGACTCTGTCAGGACTTGTACGATGGTATCAACCCAAAAAGTCGCAGAGCATTTCGAGTGGTCGAGCTTCGGGCCGCGATATGCGACAAATTCCACTTTGCGAAGGCTGTTTGAGAAATCTTGGACACTCGTGTCGTCCGCAGACACATGCTCAGGGAGAGGCCATAGCTTGAGACGTGCGAGACCAAAAACGATTGATGAGAGCATTTGCATGTCGCACTGGCGTTGATTGCCGGTCACCATTTGACACACCTCCAGCTTTCTGTGGGGAATCTCGTTGGTGAGTTTTTTGCAGGCCTCCAAGATTTTTGCGAGAGTCCTTGCGTGGTAATCGGCAAAGCAAGCTATGGGCTTGGTCAGCAAAAATAATCATTCCTGACCTGATGACGTACCGGTGACGTGTGGATAATCGCTTATCATTGAAAGTAGTTGTGTGTTTCTTGGTGTGAACTCCAATGCCAAAATTTGGTTATAGGATTCGAACATTTTCACGTCGCCGGTGACCCAGGCAATGAATAGCCATAGCTGATCCTGGAAAGGTTTCTTGTCTGCCTGCTTAGCATGCGCTATCCATTTTGATAGCCAGGGTCGAACGGTCGAAATTGCATCATACTTATCGCAAAGGACAGCCAATTTGAAGAGCTCCTCAAGAGGAAGGAGTTCAGGAAGGTTTGAAAACTGAATGTGGGCGATTACAAGGAGAATGTAAAATGAAGATACATCATCTTCAGGAAAAGAAAATTCGCGACTCAGCGAATCGATGAAAGGACTGTTTGGATTGAGCATGGAGTGCAAAACTGGGCTTGCAAGGCGAACAGAACTGGACAAGACAACAAAGGTGGTCTGGTGCCCCTCAGATCCAACGCGCAGTTTCAGGTCACCCGAATCATGGATGTTGACGGTAAATACTTGGAGTTCCTCCATGGCTGTAGTGGTGTTTTTGTTTGGAATCTTGATCAAGTTGCTTTTCATTGCGAGGCATAGTAAACCAGGACAAGACAATTGCAGAGTATTAGTGATCACAGAATTGTGTTCGAGCTGTCACTATTAGTGTTGAAACCTTACTTTACATTGCAAAGTTTTGCCGTGAATTAAAAGTGTCACTATTATCGTACTTTAAGAAACCGATATTCTTTACATGGCGGCGTATTAATTCGCCAAGCGACTTAGCGCCGCAAGCGCCATGCGACTGAGTCTTTGATGTCGAACCGTGCTCTATCTGGGAATTCGCCTCATAATTTGCCCATTTCCTGCCGGTATGCCATCTGCAAACCCTTCAGTGGGTGCTGAGCCCCCACTGAAACCTATCTCTATCTCTTTTGGAACCTCAAAAGCCCGTCTTGGCCCCCCACCGATCACCAAAAAGCGCCGACACGCCGCTCTTGCAGACCATTCAGGCAGCGAAGACGAGAGCCACGGCGGGCCACAGCTCGTGACCGCGTTTGACCAGTCAGTAGGTGGCGCTGTGACCGTTGATCAGGCAAGGCCTAAAGAGGCGCTTGTCATTAAAGTTGAGAAGAATCGAGATTGGAGAGAAGAAAGTCGGAAGAGGAGGCGGAAGAATCTGCTGCCTGCGGAAGTGCAGGCGCAGAGAAATGGAACAAATGGTGAGGTTCGGGGCGCGCAGGTTGAGAGGGACGAGGTATCAAGGACTTCAGGGTTGCAATTTGTCAAGCAGGAGGAACAGGACACCGTTATGACGGAAGGGAGTCTATCCGCCACAGAGGCTACGACACAAACGCCCACTGCCCCCAAAACTGCCGATGAAGAAGCGTTAGCTTCCCTTCTCGGCAATGGCGAGAAGAAGTCAACCCTTACCATCCCCGCCATCGACACAGAGCAAACAAACGGTTACGTAGCCGGTGAGCGATCGCTTGCAGACTACGCCGATGAAAATGAACGCTTTAAAGCGGACCTACTCTCTCGCCCCGACGTTCCTACGTTGGATGCCTACGATGTTGTCCCTGTCGAAGATTTTGGCGCTGCGATGCTCCGGGGCATGGGCTGGAAGGAGGGTGGGAAGGTTGGAAAACAGCGCGCTGGAGATTCAAGCGTCGGTGTTAAAGAGAAGCCAAGGATTTTAGAGCGGAGACCAGCTTTATTGGGCATTGGAGCCAAGGAAGTGCCAGGAGGTGTGGGTGAGGAGTTCGGAGCTTGGGGCAAGATAGCGAGAGGCAAAAGGAAAGTGGATTTGGCTTATAGCCCCGTGGTGATGAAAAACTCGGTTACCGGGGAGCTCTTGACGGAGGAGGAGCTTAAAGAGAAGGTAGAGAGAAAGGCAAAGGAAGAGAAGGATCACGAGAGAGGAGGTGATTGGAGGGAGAGAAGAGACCGGAATCTCAGAATCGATGCTGATAGGAAGGGAGAGAGGAAGGAAAGGGATCGATTGGCACTTGAGAATGTAAACAGCAGGGAGAGGAGCCGTTCAAAAGAATCAAGAAGAAGGGATAGGAGCCGCTCGAGAGAGCGGCGAAGAGACAGAAGCCGGTCCAAGGAGCGTAGAAGGAGGGATCGTAGCCGAGAGAACGGCGATAGCAGGTACAGCTCAACGAGGCGGCACTCGAGATCGAGGGAACGAGACTACAAACATAGTTCGTCAAGAAGAGAAAGAAGTCGCTCTGGAGAGCGCAGGCACAGGAGGTATTGATACCCGCGTTAAGAACGCTGCTACTGTCTGTAGGTTTAAGAATGAAAGATTTCATGAAAAGTGGGTATCTAAGCGCGGAAAGTATTGCATGCTTACAAAAGGATTTGGAGTCCCGGTCCATGACGGGTCAATTCTTACAGCTTCCCCCACCCAAACCACTTCCTTCCTACCCACCAACATACTAATGTGCATGGCTGCCAAATCACCATCCCACCTCCTATCTGTAACCCGGATAACAGTACTACTTTCCCCACGTAGTCACTCATACCTCTCCAGCCTCCCCTTATTCCCATGCCAAACCAGCTACCAAGCGGACCGATCTCATCTCTCCATCTCGCTGCTGCCATTTGTGCACCCACATCCTTAGGTGGCGATGACAGGAATGATAGAGCTAAGCTGCGTATGTATAGCGCTTCCAAGGGCAAGAAAAGGATATCGGCTATGTTTGATGACAGGTGAGTAGCCAGGCTATCAGATGGATAAGTCGAAAGAAAGGTTAGGCGGTGAAAAGTGTGAAGCTGGTAGGTCGAGATCTCGGGGATGCTGTGCATGCTTGTGCGTCTAGAAGAACCGTCGTTTGCGGCGGATGGAGGTGCACCGCCAGGGGATGGAGGAGCCCCTTCTGGGGAAGGTGGTGCGCCGTCAAGGTTGAATAGATTGAAACTTGGGCCGGATGTATTGAACGTTCGCGTCAGGTCACCAGTCTCGACATGCAACTGTGGTGCGGGTGGGCGAACGGGGGAACCCATGATGGTTTCAGGAAGTGGGATAGGGATGGTTGTGACAGACGATCCTGCAGAGGTTCTTGGTTGAGAGTTCTGGACGGTGTAGCGCTCTGCGGGCATCATCTCCTCGACGAAAAGAGAACTTTCTCGTTGATGATGGTTTGGATTCATCGCGTGGCGACTATTGTTGCTAAGGGATTGCACTCGCTGATCGTTTGACGATAGTTCGATATTCTGAAGTACTTCTGTAATAACGGCCTTGTCGGGCACTCTCCACACCCAAAGAAGTTTTTCGTAAAGTTTTTGATAAGTCCTGCCTATTGATTGTAGGTCCTTTGCAAGTTCATCGAGCAAGCTCCTGCTCTCTCGTTCCTCATCCGGGTTGTCGATTGCGTTGCGCAGACCGGGTAGATCGTTGTTGTCGAATCCATCCTTTGCGGCACCCTCAACGGAGAATCTGTCGGGAATCTGAGGCTTCGGAAGTATGGCTCGCAAGTATCTGTATATTTTCAGTCTTACTGGAAACTTGCTCCAAATTATTGCCCAGCGGAGAAATACTGGCGAAAGTGTGAGTGACGCTAAAAATCTTGCACACGAGCTGAAATCCGGGTTTCCTAGCATGTGGGGTAGCTGCAACGGCGATGAGGTGGAAAAAGGCACGAGGCTTCCTAGAGGAGGGAAAATTGGCCACGCAGGCAGAAAGCCCAGTCGCTGCAGCTCTGCGTATATCGGTAGCGGAGCAAGAAACAAGAATGTCGTGAATTTAAGTCTGATTGGGGGGTCAGCGAAGAGAACTCAGAATGAGGACCTTGTACTTACAGTCGCCGCAGATTTGACATGATCGGTTGTCGTTTACTTCGCGCTTGTGGACTCAGGAAAATTGGATCGAGACCGTCATCGAGGCTCTCAATTGATTTTGTGATTGCATGTGACGTTAAACATAGGACAATTTGGAACAGCCACATAGCAATGTATCCTGCGAAGCAAGAGCGAAATATGTCAAAGGGTTTGAATCCTATTCTTATTATTTGCGTCAAGGGAATTCCAGAGTAGAAACGAAATGCCTAGCACGAAGATAAGATGTCTGATTTTGTAATTAAGACTCACACACACACCTGAAGCCGATGCCTGATTCCCCCTACACAAAAGTCTAGGAGAGACACCAGGGCCAGATCAATGATTATTACTGTTTTTCCAACTTCATTTTCTGTTTTAATGTCCTCGATGTTGGAGATGCCTGGAGCGAGTTGTTTCTGAGTGTCCGCTGAAAGCTGTTGCTGGTCATTGGCATCTTTACGATGACATACTTTAGTCAACTCAAGGATATCATTCTGTGCCCTTCGCGATTGCCTCTTGATCTCTTCTGACGCCGGATTTGTAGGATACCCTCTGCTGTTGTAGAGTTGCTGATAGCTCTGAGGGCACTCTGTGGCCGTACGCTGTGACCCTCGAACCCTTTCGTCACCCAAGTCTTCAATGTCCAACGCTTCTATGACGTCTTCTAAATCCGATGTCTCCACTGGATCTTGATACGCAGACCGACCCTTTCAATACATTATCAGCGAAATTAGTCCTTATATTAAGTGAAGCTTTGGGAGTACTTGATGCATGAAAGCCTCTGTATATCAAATACCAAACACTGTAATACAAGGCGTCTATTAGATATTCTACATCCAAGAAAGCAAAGCTTTGCTGTAGAAAGATGAACCAATTTAACCACAAATGCTTGTAAATACATGAAAGGTGTAGTGCTTACCAATGCAAGTCGAGCCATGTGCGCCTGGCGACCCATGTTGAGGATGTAATGGAGAGGTTTAGTTGAGGCGGAAGCAGTCCGTTATTTCTCGAGAAGTACTCCAAGCAATGCGGTGGATCATCGATGAAAGAATACAGTGATCAATTGGCAGTATTGCGATGACTAACAGCAGTACACTGTGTAACTGCGAAAAGCACCTAAGTGTTGATTGGTCCCTTCTCAATATTTAGAGTAGAGATTTCGCATGATGAGCAGCGCGGGAGCCGTTGAAAACTGAACACGAAGAAAGAGTGGTATCAGATGACGAAGGTGGGTTTCTGGGCCAATCACAAAGGGTAGGTACAACGCTCTCATGGCAGAAGAAAAGGCGACCTTGAGCGGCTCCAGCTCGTGCGGCTTAATTTAGCAGCATACAGCAAAGCATATTGCGGTTGACTGTTCAAAGCAACTTTTACACAGCAGAAAAAGACCCCCCACAGGTCAAATGCACTGCTGAAGAGACCATGTATTGTCTGGCCCTAGTACGTGAGTAGTCCGTACACAACGACAGGGGCTGACATTAAGTGATAGCCCCGTCTAGGCTTAGCTTTACGCTAACATGGCGGCTCTAAGCGCCTTGGCATCGTATGATCGACCGCTAGAACTAAGCAGCGGAAGCAACTTCGGGAAGAAGCGACGGTTGACAGGGGTATGAGCCGCGCTAGGAATCAGTGACGTCGTGAGGCCGTTAAGATCTATGATTTTCATCGTGCAAACAGAGAGCCTCAATTCAATCTACAAAGCCTTGACTTGAACCATCTCTGATTGCCCAAAAGTAGACAGCGCCATTCAGAATCTCTCCGTTGATGCCCTCCTCGTAAGCATAATGTCAAAAATTCTCTCAGATCATAAGCGAAAGATTATTGCAGCCGGGGTGGTAGTCGGTACGCTCACTTCCAATGTCTCCTTCTTCTTCACAAGTCGAGGCTCTAAGACATGAAATCTTTAGGTGGCTACGCACTATTCGAATTCACCCCTCTCCCAAATCCATTTTACACTCCAGGCGTTCAGAACATTGAAAAGCGTTACTCATCCGGCGGCGGGGCCAAAAATCACCTTCCAGGCTCAGCGACGAAGAGGGGTGATCCGGAGTCGGTATCGGGGAATACGGAAAAGGCCAAGGGAATCGGAAGTCCTCATTACCAAGAGAATATCGGGTCGCAGAAGGCTGATGTAAGTAAATCTCTATTGCCATATGATTGACATGGCGCAATTGGCCGTCATAGAGAGTTACGGCGAGAGGAGTACTTGGTTCGGCAGAAGCCATGCGGACGCTTCTCTGCATTGCAACGTGTTCATTCAATCTATTTGAACACCCAAAAGCTGACATTTCCTATTTTGTAGCCCAGCTCGTTCGACAAGACGTGGAATAAGGCGCAGTACCACGACGATAAGGGAAAGTAAGATGTTGAACTCGGGCAGATGATCCTTGATGTGCTTTACTGCATTGCTTGGGCGTAAAAGGGTAACCGCAGCCATTTGGGAGCGTGCATTGAAGCCAAAAAAAATAGATTCCTCCTCTGTACCTAAATTTTAGACTCGAAGGCCAGTATCGGGATGGAGTACTCTTCGCCTTTTTAGGCTGGAAACGATTACATAGCTCACAAATAATATCTCCAGGCCAACCTCATGCCTAGTGCTCTCGCTTTTGAAGTTACGACGCCAAAGCCTCCATTGAGCAGCGTAAGCCCTTAACTTCCCTGCAAAAAGCGATAGTTGCTCATTAGCCTCAAGAATAACGGAAAATTGATAGGCCAGGTAGATCATGCAACGAATCATCAATAATGGTTAAACGGCAGTCACCCAAGTGAAGCCTCCATTGTGGTTTGAATGATCTGCATTGCACCTCATTGTTTCAAAGATATCATCTTCGAAGCAGCTAACTAGAGCCACACCCCTCAAATTGGTTTATGTAGTATTGTATCCACTAGCTACGGTCTCCCCTTACGATACCCTCGAATCGGTTCTTGAACCACTTGACAGTCTCAGCTTGGTTGATGCGGTGTCCGGCGCCAACCTTGCTCTTGCATCGTCGTCGCTTGGCGACACGCTCCCCTGGTCGGGTCCTGTCGCAACTGCAGTCAGCAGCCGTGCTCCAAGAAACCTGATGCTGGTACACGGTCTTCGAGCGGAGTAGCACTCACATGCAACAGTAGAAGTCCATTCCATAAATGCCAATTGCTGGATCATACTTGATGCCCAGATCGATGTGCTCGCTTATCCCGAATCCGAAGTTGCCCGTCGAAGAGAAGTTTTTCTTTCGCAATTCGTACTCCTTCACTTTCAACCCGCGCTCAAGGATTTCTGTGAAAAGAAAACATAGATTAGCACGTAGTTGGTTCTTCAATGAGTTGAACTCCGAACCTTCGGCCTTTGGTCCTCGGACTGTGACATGGACGGCGATCTTCTCGTTACGTCGAATACCAAACGTACGCACTGTGTATCGGGCTTTGCCTGTGAAGTGAAAAGAAAGCAATTAGTGTGTGAAGGCGTCGAGAGAAGGATGATGGTAGAACAGGCGTACTGTAGACGGGCGTTTGACCAGACAACTGTTCCAACACCTTGGCCGCACGTGTAAGTCTATCACCAGATTCGCCGACCGAGATATTGAGGACGAGTTTTTCAATACGGAGCTCTCGCATGGGATTTGCGCCCTTGTCTTTGCCTGACTCCGCCATGGTCAAGGGGTTGTGGTTGGAAAGCGCTGAAGATCTGGAGTTTCCAGTGTCACATTGTGGGCCATTAGCGAAAAACCCCAGCGCGCTTATTCTAGGCGCGTAATTCAACCCTAGGGCTTTGAGTCTCGACCACGAATTCGTGAAGCTTCAAATAAATTCGTGAGCTTAGGACAAGTTCAAACGAGGAGAGACTAGAAGCCTAGAGCTTTAGCACATTCTTTGGACATATATGGTCGCGTACGCGACGAATTTGGGACAATATGGCGAACAAGCAGGGGAAAATGGTGTGTTCAAACCCAGCCGTGGAAAATTAGTAGCTCTTTTACCCTCAATAATAATGTCGCTGACTTGTGTACTCGCAGCAAAACCTCGTAAGCCCATGACCATACTCTAGAATCCTGCAAAGCCTACGTACAATTGAGAGGATTCGTTCACTAATTTCGGCTTAGATCAATTACAGGATGAGGATTACGTTAAACGATGGACGGCAGATGACAGGCCAAATGCTAGCCTTTGACAAGGTGAGAAAGATACCGGCTTTGAAAGTTCGTATACTAATCCTGACAAAGCATATGAATCTCGTTCTTGCGGACACAGAAGAGTTCCGCCGCGTAAAACGAAAGCCAACAAAAGGCGCTCAGTCTGCCCCAGGTAGCACTTCCACAACTGCCCTCGTTGAATCAGAAGAAAAGCGCACCCTCGGCCTGACAATCGTCCGCGGCACACACATCGTTTCCTGCTCCGTAGATGGCCCACCACCAACAGATCCATCGGCTCGATTAGGAGCAAGCGCACCAGGAGGAGCGGGAGGCGCACCATCAACATTAGCTGCAGGGCCGGGAATCAGTCGGCCTGCTGGTAGAGGCTTGCCTGTGGGATTAGGTGGACCCGCCGCTGGGGTTGGGGGTCCAGCGCCACCTGGGGGATTCCCTGGATTTGCTCCACCCGGAGGATTTCCTGGAGGTGCGCCACCTGGATTTCCAG
Organism: Lecanoromycetidae sp. Uapishka_2; assembly: GCA_035521555.1. Taxonomy (NCBI): domain Eukaryota; kingdom Fungi; phylum Ascomycota; class Lecanoromycetes; species Lecanoromycetidae sp. Uapishka_2. The sequence continues at coordinate 35,670 of JASZXT010000005.1, forward strand.
GTCGTGGTGGGCCACCAGGAGGAGGACCACGTAAGTTGATATAACGCTCCAAATATCAATGCCAGTACTGATGGATGGGTTCTAGCTGGCTTCGCACCACCGCCAGGCTTCCCTGGCCCACGTAAGTTTCAGATCTAAGCGTATATTTGAAGATTCATGGAGCGCTGACAATTTCAACAGCGCAAGGATTTCAACCACCACCAGGATTCCAGCCTCCTGGAGGACGAGGTTTCCAGCCACCGCCAGGATTTGGAGGAAGGTGATCAGTGTCAGGAGTGGGAGAACCCCTGGAAACTTGGGGAGATGAGAAATCGCTGTCCCAGCTTCGGTGCATCTGATAATGAAAGCAACGTAAAAGGGACTCATGGAGGTTCCCAAGTTGCTGCCATGCCTTACAGTTGACGCAGGAGGCGTTCGCGCGGAAGACTTCATATACCACAAAAGCGTCAGCATAGCATGGCTAGACTACATGTCCATACGATTTCTCAACCACTCAATCACACCTCCATTTGTCATTGCCCGTTCCTAGAATCGTAGTAAACGCACACGTGACCGTAGCCTTTGCGCCGAAATGTCAGCCCTACCGGCGACAACCCAAACAGCTTCTCCAACCCCAACGCCGAAACGTCCCTGCTATACAATCCTACTAACCACCCAGAATGGCAGCAGCAATATCAGCCCTCAACGCCAAGATCCGGTCGCAACCGGTCTTGAGCTACTTCTGCTCGACTCGTATGTCCCAATGCATTCGCATTCGTGCTCTGATCCAAGCGCAATGACTATGGATCCTGAGTCAGACTGATCATTCTGTTCGCAGATTTCTGGGGTCCAGCATCCAATTTTGGCATTCCAATCGCAGCGGTGATGGATACACAGAAGGACGCTGAAATGTACGCTACCTCTTACCCTCTTTCAATTCCCTTTCGTTGCTTCGTCCCTTCGTGCGACAATGTTCTAATAAAATGTGCCACAGTATATCGGGCCGTATGACTGGCGCTCTCCTCCTCTACTCGGGCACCTTTATGCGCTACGCTTTAGCAGTCCAGCCGAAGAATTATCTATTATTCGCGTGCCATTTTGTGAATTTTGGCGCACAGAGTACGCAGGGGTATCGGTATTTGCAGTATTGGAAGTGAGTCGTAATTCCTTCATTGAGGCCACGGGTAAATGGTGGGAGTTGAAAAGAAGAGATGTGAGAGACTGGAGAACGAAGCAGAAGACAGGAAAAGAGCACATCCAACGGAGGAACATGGAGAATAGGGAGAAGCATATGTGAAAGTTTGAAAAGGCGTTTGAGATGGCTACTTGCGGCTGGACAGGAGCTAACGATTTTACAGCTACGGTGGCAGGGAAGAAGCACTAGAAGCAAAAGCAAAATCAGAAGCAGATAGATTAAGTCAGGATGGGAGGGCGATGGCGGCAGATGCGAAGCAGAGCGCGGAGGGCATAGTGGATCAAGCGAAACAAAAGGCAGGCGAGTTGAAGGCGAAAGTAGTGAAGTGAGTGGGTAAAGCTAAACGAAAGTGTATATCGCATAGTGTGGAGACGATACTGTAATAATATTTATCCGCTTAGATATGGTGTATCTAAGGCCGACTTCGCGGCCTCGATCGTCAGACTAAGCCAACAGGCAATCACAAAGTTTCCGATCGATTGCAGCATCATCGAAATCCATCTGCGCATGTTCATTTAGCTCTTCCATCAAAGCTGTTGCGTGTCTCAAGTGGTAGAGCACTGTTAACATTAATCATAGCTCTTTGTAGGCCACAGTCGGACTATTCTCTGACTGGCGCAGCCTTGCATGTGGGGCAAGATGCTATTGACATGAGGTCGTAGAAACTTTTGTATGTAATGTCCAATTTTCAGTCCAAAGTGGGCTCCAGCGTCACGCCACTATCAGTTGCATCGTCAGTAATGGTGTGAAATAGCCTTATTGGAGGACAGATTGACTTACGCGACAATGTTTGCCCATCCTATCAATCGCCAATGCTTGTCAAACTTCCTACTCAGCGCAATCTTCTCACCAATCTCGGTACACGCTGGGCTCATCAATTGGATCTTCGCTGCATCTTTCTTGACATTGATGATCTTTGCATATGTCGCCGTAGAACCAATATTGACCTGAAGAACCTCGGCCTTCGAAAGCTTATCGACCTTCGCTTGCTTGCCATCTGCAGTTTTGACGCCCAACAGACGCCTCAACAATACGAAAGACACTTCTAGTTCGATGTAGATTGACGGAAGTCTTCCCTTGAGCCCCAAAACATGGCCTAACAACCGGTCGGCTCGGCATAACGTGGGATCAACTTGGGTTCCTACACCGATGAGACCACCGGGAACGGCGAATTTTAGGTCGTTGTGCTCCGCGAAGAGAGAAATGACTCTGCTGAAGATCGGACGACATTTGATCTTTCCCTGGTCGTCCTTTGTGACTAGGCCTGGTCGAATCTCAATCTCATCCCCGAGCTTCAGGACACCCGTCAAGATACTGCCACCAGCGACACCACCTTTCAGGTCTTCGATCTCGGCACCTGGTTTGTTAACGTCGAAAGAACGGATTATAATCATGTGCGGTGCAGCTCCGAAATCACGCATTGGTACGGGAACCTTGTTGACTATCCTCTCAATTATGGCGTCGATATTGTATTTGAGTTGGGCTGAGATTGGTATAATGGGTGATTTGTCTGCGACTGTACCTCGTACAAAGTTTTCGATTGATGTATGGTGTTGCTCAGCGGCTTCCGCGCGCATCAAGTCGACTTTATTCTGGAGGATGATGATGTGATCGAGCTTCATAATCTCTATGGCAGCCAAGTGCTCGGAGGTCTGAGGTCTACAAAGATTGATTTGAAGTCAGCAACGATTTTGCGACTACGTGCAGACATTGGCCTGAACGAGCTCCGGGTGGAAACAGCCTCGCAAGACATGTCTTATAATGGCGGTGAGAATCAAGAATGACTCCGACAATACGTACTGAGGACATGATTCGTTGCCAGCAATGAGGAGAAGACAGGCGTCCATGACTGCGGCACCCGATAACATAGTACTCATGAGAACATCGTGACCAGGGCAATCCACAAAGCTGTAATCTCATTAGAACAGTGCAAAGCCAATTTTGTTGACGCCGTAACGTACGAGACGTGTCTTATAAGACGGTATCTGCCATCACATCCAACCCTTTCGCAAGATGGATCAATTTCTTTATCACTTGGGTAGCTTTTGTAGCACGTCGGCCTTGGGCATGCCTCGTTGTCGCATTGATAGATCTTGGCATTGGCGTAGCCGAGTTTGATCTTGATGTCTCCGAAGTCAGTATTGATCTTTACAGACAGAATATGGGACGAAAAATATGTCAAGAGACAAGATAATTAGGAAAATCTACCGTAATGTTCCGTTCCAGCTCCTGCTTAAAGCGCACAGTCTGAACCCCCGATATGGCCTTCACCACCGTTGATTTACCATGCGCCACGTGCCCTATGGTACCTATATTTATGGTCGCCTGGCGGGCAATAATCTCAGGTAAAAGAGGGTTTAGGCTTGAAACGTCAAGATTCTCTGGATCCCGTTGTTCTGGAAGCTCTGGTCGCTTTAGGTCGGGCAAAGGTTCTGATTTCTTGAGAGCCGACCTGGGTTGGTCGAGTGGTCCTGTTGCCTCTAGTCCCACGTCCTCGTTGTCCTGGTCAGCCGCCATTATGGATGGAGACTCAGGCCCTGACTCCTCATCTGAGGGCATGTCGCCATTAGTAGCCATGATTGCGCTCAACGCCGAGCAGTCTTTCTTGACTTGCGAAACCAGTCTTCAATCTTTCCGGTCTTTCCACAGGTCTGGGGTAAGCGTGACGATGTTGGGAAGTTTAATTGTTTCTCTGATGCTATCTGAATAAGAAACAGAATTTGCAGTTCGTTTAATGTGCTGTATGGCTTTATATTGACTGTTGTGCTCTGAGTCAAGGTGCCCATTTCAAAAGTTTTGCGGCTACATTACTTTTGGCCCCCGCTGACAGCCCGTTGCGGGAGCGCCAAACTTAGTTTCACTAGCGCCATGACATCTCCAAGAAAGGCTACGATTGGTGACGGCCCAATCATAAGTAGAAGACTCTTCACCTTTATCGATGGGACTACTTCCGCAATAGGGAGCTATGAAATGCATCAACGAACATCTAGAGTTGGGCTGTCTAGCAGTCTTAGTTGCTGAACACAGCGGCTCCTTGACATGAGTCAAAGTAAGCCTTCTGTATTCGTAAAAGCAACGCTTGCTCACATCGATTCCTCCCACATGCCGTATCAATAATCATTCGGCTATTTATTGGGCATGAGTAATCCTACCACAGCCTGAGGCGCTAGTGATGGAAGAGCCAAAAAGCCGCAGGTCTGGATCAAGGACTCTGTGATCCCAAATTCCTCCAATGAATGGCCTGTAAGGCAGTCATCCAGACGGAGTATATTGCAACGCCTTTGCTATTGACAATGATTTTGGTAAGCAACAATGATGTGAGAGCTTAGCCATTGGGCTGCGCTATCGTGTCATTGGAAGAAGCGGACAAACTTTGTGTAGCGAATGAGCTGCTTGTGACCATGACTCTACGAACGCGGGAGCAAGAGTGTCCTCCAAAGTGTCTCGATATGCCCACAGCAAGTAGTCACAGTTATTTTGGGAAACATGATTCAAGCAATTCATATCCGTATATTTCTGCCATTGAGTCGCAACCTTTTTGAATTACGAATATTCCCGCTGTTGAAAGTTTTTGAAGCGTTGCGCGCTAGATTCAAATTGAAACCAAGTTCAGTACGGCAGCCGTTGTAACGAGAGAGCTGATGTTGATGACACTTGATGAGGGTATAGACGTTTCTTTGTTTACCGCCGACATGATGGCACTGAAAACTCAGCAAGGTGGAGTCATCGGCGTTGTGCCGCGCGAGAGCTCAATTAGGCTCGCTCAGAATCACACACTGCATCGGAGGAGCGCAAAGCCTCGGCACTTCGAAAATTGGATAGGGGTCAAGTCTGGCATAGAGGGAAATGAAAGCCTATGTCAAGCGAGTACTCCGCGACATAAAGAGCAGACAAAGGACAGAGCAACTATTTCTAGGCTTGCCTCAACGTGGAAGCGGACACATCTCTGAGGCCATTAACCGCTCTCTTCCTCCTCTTCCTCCTCCCGGCGGTTAGTAGCCTCAAAACTGCCATTGAGGTGGCCAATGTTACCATTGGCAATGACATTCCGCTTGAATGATTCAGGTTGAGACATGATGAAAGCCTTGAGACAGGTAATCCTGTTCCCTGCTTCGTAAGTAGCCAGGAGCGTTCCCACACGTGTAGTAGGACTCAGTTGCACTACAGCCTCTTTTGCACCACTGCTGGCTGTATCAGCGGTGCCGTTTGATAATTTACCCAGACCATCTCGCAAAGATTGATTTGATACTGACTTTCCGTCTGTAAGCTCTGCTTCATCAAGCAGCCAGAGACGAATGGCACCGTCACTGCTTCCAGTAACAACAAATAAGCTTTGTGATTCTGGCCGTTTCAAAATCTCAAAGTCTTTGACACGGCCTGTTAGGCCTTCCGCAGCTCCGCCTAGTTCACCCACTGCCTCACACAGTGGAATCCCTTGGTTTGAAGAAGTCTCAGCGGTTCCTGCTCTAGTAAGTGAATTTGTGAAGTAGAACAGTATTCTTCCATCCTCTGTAGATACAGCTAAAACATCCTTGGCCTTATCGGCATCCTCTGATAACGTGAAGTAATGCAGCTGGTGGAGCTTAGTAGTTGGCGATGGCAATATTCGACACTTTGGTTTGGAGTCCTGCAACTAGTCAGCGTCCAAAGAAAACAGGCAACACTTACAACGGCGTCCATACCATGCCAAAGACCACGCAGCCTCGCTCAAATCCGACTACAAATTCTTCCCCAAGGCTATCCCATTCTACCCTCCTGCCTTCTCCACTTGCCCATCGTCCTTCACTGACTCCTTGTAGAAGGTCCCTTTCAAAATTCAGTACCCCGGCTTTTTTACCGGTCACTAGGTTCCATAATCTCATACACTTCTCCCCCTTTCCTACGCTCAGCATGAGCTTCATGCTTGGATGTATAGCGAAATCATTAACCCCAGCTGGTGTTCCCCCAGAAGGTGCGGTATCCCCGCTTGGTCGTCCATAAGCTTTTGGTATAGGAGCTTTAATAGTTGAAAGTACTGTCCAATCCCTTGTGCGAGCCACTGCTATTGTATTGTCCTCCGCCGCAGATAGAAGCTTTGAACGTGTAGGAAAGTACAGCGCATTGATACTGCCACTGTGATGTTCCAGAGATCCAAGCTCTCGATTTTTAGGATTCTGAGCAATTTTCGTCCCAGCTAGTGTAGGCATTGAAAGGTCTTTACTTGTCTGCCGTGACGGTGCTGCTGCAGATATATGGTAGAGATTAATGACCTGGTCAGAGCCACCACTTGCGAGTATGATCTTTTGCGACCTCGTAGCATCCGAGGAGATCGGGGAGATGGCGAGGGAACGTATCGCTGTGTTATGGGAACTGAGAAGGAAGGTATCTGCAAAGTCGACTTGCAGAGGCTGTTCTTGTGGGTCATTACCCTGCCTTGACAATGTCGCTGTCAAGCCATGCAAGACTTTCTCATAAGTCCCAACTATAATCTGGACAGTCTGGGACGTATCGTATGCATCGAGAGTCACTTTTCTCCTCTTCACCTTCTCTGTAGAATTTTGAGACTCGGTCACGCTTGTTGCTGTTGCTACGGGCAATTCGTGAACCTCATGGCTCATAGCTTTCAGTTCTCGCTTTCTCTTGCCCATATCCAGCGACCCTCCACTCACTGTGATTTTGAATTGTACATGATTTGAGAGGGTTTGTGTAAATTTCCACGATGATGGAATGGGGTTAAATTTTGGGCAGGCCGCCCCGAACACCCCGCTTAAAACCATCACTCTTCGCAACTCGAGCCTGGGTATCATCACGAACTACGAACCAAAGACGACAGCAACAACACCATGCCATCAAAACAAATCATTCCAAGTTGTATCACCGAATCATCATAAAGTACTGTGATGGTTCTTCTACATTTTATATATTGTGGTCGTCGTTTCGATGGTGGCTTCCGACTCTGCTTCCCTCAGAGATGCTCAAGCGTATGTAGCACGATCACTTCATCTCTCGAATACAGATTCTTGATTTTCATAATAAGCTTTAGCTTGCGACAAAAATGAGTCTATAATTAAGCAAAACGGAGTGCTGATGCATTTTCTACAGACGATGTATCAAGAGACATCATGATCTTCTACGAATAATCTTCGACCTCACAAACAAAACCCTCCAAATAGACCATGCAAAGCCTCTCGATTACGATATAGCCTCATTCCTTGAAGCAAACAACATCGCAGCGTGAGTTTTGCACGGGTGTGACGTCCCCCTAATGCTGATCGTGTAAAGTGGACATGCCTTGCGATCGATACTCCCTTCAAGGGACTCACTATCAAGATCCGGTACGCCTCAGATACAACTGCACCAACGTTCGGACAAGCCCAACAGAACGACAGTCTTAGCCCTTGGGGAGCGGGAAAATTCTCTAAGCAATGATGGACATGCAGCAAATGGGCCACGAGGCTCGGATGGAGAGCTCATTGCGAACTCAATGCAGCCACACGCTACGAAACCCTCGCAATGGCCTGTTGAGGGGACTACCTCCGTAGAAGCTACAGCATATGGAGAAAAAGCTACCGCGGACACAGAGGGAAGACTTATTCAAGAGCTCGTCTTTTCCACGGACTCAGATGCAAACACCAACGTCCTCCAAGAGCCAAGTATCCGTCCTTCCAACGCGTTGCCAGTAACATCAGATGATGCCAGCTCTCTAAACCGCTCTATACCTCAAAAGTTAGTCACGGAACAAGCCCGGGATAATGTTCGCACCGTGCACTTGCCATCCAAAGAGGCCCAGGAAGAGCGTTTAAAGCATCTCGAGCACCTGAGGATAGCGGATGAGCGTGCACCAGATGTAACTAAGACTTACGAAAATGTCAACGGTCTCACACCGCCAACCTCCGTAGAAGATGCCAGTCCGCCGTCGAGGAGTGAGCAGGCAAAGCCAGGCAATGATGGACTCAATGCTGATACCATATTACGCTCTCAAATGGACATTGGACGTACAGATGTTTTTGTAGGAACCCCTTCAACACCAGACGAGCAATTACGGCTCGAGCAAGCCCAATCATTGCAATTATCGAAAGGTCCTGACGGCACTCATGATGTGCAAGATGTCACCCAGAAAGCACCGCAGTCGATGCTTCCACCGAGTGGTCTGCCGTCCCAATTGTCACGCGATAGTATGACTGAGGGAGGTTTGATTGAGACGGATGTGAGGGAAGAAAGATCTGTTCGAGGTGGTACAAATGAGCAGAACGAGTATCTGGCAAGGCCTGCCCTGGGGATGCGGGATCATATGTTCCCAGGTATCAATGGGGAGTCAGCAAGAGATCTTACTCTCAGTCGACGACCTCCCATGCGTATCGATACTGGTGTTCCATCTACCTCAGCTTCAGCTGCGACTGCCGACAGCAGACCAGCAGCCGCGACTCCGATGAGTGGCCGGCTGCCACCTGCCTCAGCGACACCCAGTAAGCTTGCAACACAGCCAGGAAGTGCTCAATCACCACCAGAGCGGATGACCACTAGGGTTTCTTCTGGCGCACTGAGGCACAAATCCGTATCCGAGATTCTTGGTGAAACGCCTAAGCCGACTCCGACTCAAGCAGAGAAAGGGGCATTTGATCGCGGGTTTGGCGAATCGCACCGAGAAGACCAGGGTACTCTACAAACTCCCAAGTCAGCATCATCATTCGCGTCTCCAGATCCTGCAGTTTTCAAACAACGTCTGAACGAGCTAAAAGAAAAAGAACGGAGTAAATTATCTACGGTCGTATTCTCTGGTTCCCGAGGTCAGGACCCCAGTCAGGGCCAACGCTCGGATGATAATGAAGTTCCTGTCGAAGACAAGGACTACCTGCTTACTCTGTTTACGGCAAAGGTCTCAACCCCTCCAAGAGCGCACTCACTCAATGCACTGGTCAAGAGTGCCCATAAGACTCTGACCACATCGGATTTCTACACTGATCTAAACGAGCGGCAGGCTTGCCAAGTACTTAGTAGAATCTACGACTTGCAAAGCAGTAATCGATGGTCCCTCCGTCAAATGGAGCGCTCTGCGGAGCCCACTAGGCCAACGACCCATTGGGATGTGCTGTTAAGTCAAATGAGATGGATGAGGACCGATTACCGCGAGGAAAGGAAATGGAAGATGGCTGCGGCCAAGTATACTGCCGATGCGTGTGCATCCTGGGTAGCCGGCAATCCAGAAGAACGGAAGTTTTTGCAGGTCAAAGTACGGGCCAAGGCTACACAGGCACGGTCAAGATCACTTTCTGCATCTACTCCTGACTTGGTACATTCTCCGGATGATGAGGTCAGTGAGGTCACCGACGATGACTCTGTACGAGACAAAGGCCCACAAGGAAGTGCTCCTGCGGCTCTCTTCTCATTGCCCTCAGAGATGTTTGTCTTTGGCCTCAACAAGAGCCCGGTAGCAGAGAAACTGCTGCTTGAACTACCATTGTACCAACCAAATACGGAGGTTCAGGACTCCGTACTGCAAGTTACCGACTTTTCTGCTGATGCTGTCTGGAAGAAGCCTTTGGTGCCCGTATCAAAGTTTGCTGAAGGCAAGATCTTGACTCAGGAAGAAGGCCCTCCGCGCAAGAGAAGTCGCTTCGATTACGAGGACGCTGATCGATCCAGTTCTAGAACGACCTCCGATCTTGCTCATGAAAACTTTGAGCTTGTCGTAATGCCAGAGCAGGAGGATGTTGCTTTGTTTGATCCAGAAAACAAACACATCAGAGATCGCATACACACTGGTCATGCGTTCAGACCTCCGTCGGAACATGTCATGCCCTCCCAGAATTTTTTCGAGTCCCGTCAATCTTCGCAGTGGACCCCAGAAGAGGACCACGAGCTTCGTAAACTTGTTCGAGACTTTGCGTACAATTGGTCTCTTATCTCTAGCTGCTTATCTTCGCCCTCGATGTTCGCATCTGGAGCTGAAAGACGAACGCCTTGGGAATGTTTTGAACGTTGGATCAGCTTGGAAGGTCTCCCAGTCGAAATGGCTAAGATCAACTATTTCAGAGCGTACCATGCGAGGCTACAAGCCGCACAAAAAACCGTGGAAGCCCAGCAACAAGCACTTCAACAGTCGCAGGGTAACAGCGGTCAGCTGCCGATGCGACGACGAACCACCCAACCATACTCAGTAGAGCGGAGGAAGAACGCCAGGCACCTTCACCTCATTGATGCTATGCGGAAATTGGCCAAGAAGCGAGAAACTAATCTACACAAGCAGCAACACGGTACGTCGTTCCTGACTCTTCATGTTGATATTCGTCTGCTCCACAATTCCACACTGTTCACTTCGTTTCCGATGCTAACATTGAGGAATAGTCGCCAGTCTCGCTGCAATGAGAAAAGCCAATGAAGCCGTGAAGCAAAGGCCTGTCATGCACACGCCTCAGGAGTTCAGCCGCCTCAAGTATGAGCGTCAGCAGCAGATGGAATTGAAAGCAAGGCAGTATCGGGATCAAATGATACAACACCAAAAAGCCAACCAAGCAGCCAAGGCCAATCAGCCACCTGGTCAGTTGAATAACGGGATGCAGCCTGTGCGCAACCCTGTACCAGGTATGCCAAATGGTGGTAGCCCTAACATGGCTGCTGCTGTTCCCCACACACAGATACGGGGAGCTGGAGGGGATCTCCCTCGGCCAGGGTCGCAGATGCCCAGAATCCCCAACGGTCAAACGAACGGCATGCTTCCAACAAACGGGCATGGCGTCCCTCACGCTCCCATGCAACCCAACCTCCAAGTGCAGATCCAATTGCAGCAGCAGATGCAGCAGCGCATTCCCCCCAACATGGCATCGGACTCGAACCGCATCGTACAAGAAGCCGCTCGTCTTCACGCAGAACAGCAAGCAATCCGTCAGCAACGACAACCTCTACTCAACGGTCAAGCCGGCTCTCCACCCGTGCCAAACCCCAGCCTTCTATCTCAACACAGTCCAGCAGTGCTCGCTTCTCTTCAAGGGCGCTCCAGTCCTTCGATCAACGGTATACCACATACATCTGGCTCCTCCACCTCACCACGCGCTCAAGCTCAATCTCTCTCGAATGGTATTACTCCCGCCATCAATCAAATTTCGTCACAGATGCGGGCCCGCAATCCACAAGCATCTGAGGAGCAAATCAGTAGAATGACAACTGAACACCTCTCTCGAATATCGAACGAATACGGCAGGCATCAAGCGTCAAGCTCTGATCTGGCTAGACAGACTGCTATGCAAAGCGCCGCTGGTACTGCCAACGCCAATGCTGTAGCACGGAACAGCAACATGGGTTTACAAGCTCCAAGCCCCATGCAGCATTCGCCCATGGTTCCGGTAACCAGTAATAGCTCGACGCTGAGCTCACAGCAGTATGCGCAATTCATGCGGAGTCAGCAAGCGAGCCAGCAGAGACGTGGTAGTGCGGGTGGTGGCCAGGGAATCAATGGAAGTAGAAGCGGTACGCCCGCGCAGGGAGGGCCGAGGCCGAGTCAAAGTCCGAGTGCCAGACAGGTCGGTCTCGCCGGCGGACAATAACGTCTACGTTGGATTTGTACATAATTACAATTTACAGGTTTTTTGGGGGGAAGCGGGAGGGGAACGGCCTCGAGGCTTGCAGGTGATCGGTTTCCTCTACGACAGAGAGTTGTACATAGACAAGGCAGTGTACACTGCCTCCTCGGTTCGATGGAACGAGAAACAATACCCTATCATGAATATTGATGCTGTCTGAACCCTCTCCAAGTCTTTAATGCGAGCGGATTACGCGCTATACTTGCTTTTCTCTTTTTCGCAAAAGCGCTCTGTAATTACACGACTCCCTAACCCTCCGAATTGCAACCTGATTGATTGACTGCGTTCCCTCACGTATGTCATATCTGTGAATTTGAAGCTCTACAAATGCTCAATCTCCTATAATATGTCCTGCAAGCCAAAAGATCTGAAAAGCTTCGGTACATCCAGCACACGACACTCTCTATCCACGCAGCGAACCGTGCTCCTCTAATTCTATCGTGGATACTGTGTGGAACATCGAACATAAAAGGTCAAGGTCAAGACGAAGGGACGCGCGGTACTTCATCGACGTTGACCCAGATGCCTCAGGAAGAGATATCACGATCTTGGAGACGCTTTTGATATCATCTTTTCCACCCAGGCTAAGTTGCACTGATTGGGGTCCATCCCTTCATAAATGGAAGGTATGGCCAGAGAGTATATCGTACTTTGAATCGCTAATTCCTTCCGGAAAGGCGTTGATGCGGATATTTGTTTTGTGATAAGAGCGATGCTTGTCAAGAGGCTAGGGTAGGGAGATGTCCAAATACTCGTACATTGTCTCCAACGTGAGCCTCGTCCCCAAATAATCGTGAATCTTCTTCTTTACGAGGCTTCTGGAGCCAAGAGCGAAAATGTTGATTATAGCTTTGGGAGATGTGTGATCCCGCTCTGATGTTGTGCAACATTTTGAAAAGGTATATTTACACGAATAGGTGTTGTGTGCTAGGAGGACCTCCAGATGTTCACGTAAAAGAGACAAGTGGTCAAGATCTGATGCTATTCGATCTTTTCGAAGTATGAAATTAAGTATTATAAGAGATTGAAGATTTGAGAGAGCCGAATAGCAGGCCTCGTAAAGCATCTGATAATCAAAGTTCTCAAGAAGCAGGCAAGAAACAGCTTGAGTGGTCATCATGTATCAGAAGAAATGACTCGGCCTCCCGCAAAAACCCCATGCTGTGTGTACCTCTTAGGCAGAAAAGACAAGCAACCATTGTGGTGCTCCCAGTAACCAATGTTCCCAGGGGCTTTTCTCTCTCTCCTTCTCCAAATATCTGAAAATCATAATCAGCTAGCACAAGAGGACGATGGAGAGAAGGAAAATTGAGTTCCGATGCCAATTCAAGAAGCTAGCATACAGCAGTCTGATTCCATGTGATAAAAGCATAAGTGCACCAACCTAGGATGTCCACGCTCGCCGAGCATTCTTGCATCAAGCATAATCATACCAGGCCTTCATCATAGCAAACCGCAAGCATCCATAGCATGTTTCGTCTCTGTATTTGCTTCAAACCTTGCCGTCCATCGTGTTTCTCGTTATCAGCTCACGCATTCGACCATCAAGGACGTTTAAACTTCCCCACCTCGGATCCTCACTCTATTTTCCAGTCCCTTTGGTGAAATTCTGCCAAAGTCCTCCGAGGAATCCGGGCGGCGAGCTCTGGTCTGCAAAACTCGCCTTTCTTGCGGCAGCGCTTGTGTCTTGAGAGTTACGCTTGTGATTGTTGAGGTTGGCGAATTTCTGAGCTGAGCTGCCTGATGACTACACACCAATGAGGTTAGCTCTTGTAATATTTCACGCCAAAGGAAGGGAGGGATGGTAGACGACAGTGAGATGGTAATACGACGGCTCGGCCGCGTTCTGACACTGAGGAGGAGGAGAAGGCATTTGTGACACAGGTAGGAGGCAGAGCTAGTGCATAGGTCGACACAGCGGAAGGCTGTCGAGGATTTCACAATGTGGACTTGAGTGTGAAGATAGGTGATTTTTGTGTAGGGAAGGGTTGAGAGGCAGAAGGGTGTTCGTATGATCGAGAGTGATGTGGAACTTACGCGTCGACGCTCGGCAGTGCTGCCAGCAGAAGCTGCAGACTTGTCTTCCTTCGGGGTCTTCCACGCGTAGCCGGCGTTGTTACTGAAGACGCCTCGATTGCCTGCGGAAGACATAGTCGGGGGATATCAGGGTAGTGATGGATGAGGAAGTGTATTTGGTTGGTGGCTGGTAGCTGAGATATGAAGTCACTGGTGGAGCCGTTAAGGTTGGGTTGTGGATCTGGGTCTAGAGCTGAATCTGTGGTTCAAGTCTTGAAGTCAGTCTGAATACAAGATGGCGGAGATGTTATGGGTATCTTACCTCTCGATGTCGTAATAGGGTCGGATGTGGGCGGTTGAGAGGGATTTAGCTGATGAGTCAAGGTGGAATGAATTTGACAAAGAATGGAAGAAGAAGAAGCAGAAGGAAAAACAAGCTAAGGACCGGTAGCAGTTGCCCTTGGCCTTTTGTGTGAGTAAAGTATGATCATTATAATGATTATTTTGCTCCTGGTACTACTCGAGCTACTCGAGCTACTCTGAGCTTCTCTAGTGAGATCATCATACCGCGTACCACTCCTACAGATCTGGCTTATCGCAAGCGAAGAGTGTCCAGCTACCCCTCTATTTACAGCCCTACTCACCCACCTTACCCCGCACTCGTAATCTGCCTGCATAAGACCAAGGTATTGATATATGATACGATTCGGTACCATATAGAAATAAGTCACGAGAGCATCTCTTTTGGTTTGGTGATTGGATACAGTGGGTAATGATGCATGATACACTCTATTCGTAACTCGCTTGCGCGTCCAAGATACCTACCTGTGCATTGTACTCGCGACACTCTATGTAGAACTGCTCAGAATGCCGCTCGTTGGCTTCACAAATGACCTCTCTATTTCACAATCTTACAGACCAAGTCTTGTCCCCCAACCGAATCTCCCTCCTTGACTTTCAGATCAGACACCTTGCCAGAATGCGGAGCGCTGATCACCATTTCCTGTACCACTTGTTAGCCTTGCAGCCCTTCAACCCTCCTAGATTTAGAACAGACTTACCATCTTCATAGCACTCAACACAGCAACGGGATCACCCTTCTTCACTTCTCCACCCTCGTGCACCCTCACCTCGACAACAACGCCTGACATCGGTGCGCCCACTTGGCTGCTATCGTTACTATCCGCCTTGGGTCGGCTCACATTCTCCACCGCTGCCTTCTTGTCGTCCACAGTAACCTGTCTGACCTCTCCGTTCATTTCGTAGAAGACCTCTCGCTGCCCAGTCTGCTCTGATAGTGGTCCAATCGCCAAGAGCTTCAGAATGAGTACTTTACCCTTCTCCAGCTCAACGTGAAACTCCTCGCCTTGTTCTGGTTTCGAGAGGAAGAAGCGCGTAGGGAGGACACTGAGATCACCGTACTTGGCGGTGAATTTCCTGTAGTCCTCGAACACTTTGGGATACATGGCGTAGCTGGCTACATCGCACTCCGAAGCGCTGCCAAATTTGGTGTTGATGTCCTTCTTGATCTTTGCGAGGTCCATTGGCTCGAGAGTAAGACCTGGCCGCTTGTCCAACTTTCGCCGGCCGCGGAGGGCATCGGATCGCAACGGCTCAGGAAAACCGCCGTATGGTTGGCCCATCAATCCTTCAAAGAATTCCAAGACAGATCCTGGGAAATCAAGCTCCTTGGCCTTCTTTTGCACGTCATCATAGCTGAATTTGTTGGACACCATGAATTGAGCCAAATCACCCACGACCTTTGAGGTCGGCGTTACCTTGACAATGTCGCCGAGCAAATCATTGGCCTGTTCGTAGGCTTTCTTGGTTTCCGCCCATTGGGCCCCAAGACCTAATTGGGAAGCTTGGAAGATCAAGTTGGTCAACTGGCCACCAGGTATCTCATGCTCATAAACCTCTGGATCTGGTCCTGTGAGACCAGCCTCAAACGGCGAATATAGCAAACGGAGCTGGGCCCAGTAAGAATCAATGGCTCGGACATGGTTCCCATTCAGGCCTGGCTCCAATCCTGTGCCTTCAAGAGAAGCCAGGAGAGCACCAACGCTTGGCTGTGAAGTCATGCCAGACATACTGTCAGTGGCGGTGTCGACGGCATCCGCGCCAGCTTCCGCACAAGCGACATAGGTTGCAACCCCAGTACCTGCTGAATCATGCGTGTGAACGTGGATTGGGATGTCAGGATACTTCTTTCGGATAGAGCCAACGAGCAATGTCGCAGCCTTTGGCTTCAGTACACCAGCCATATCCTTAATACCGATGATATGAGTGCCAATCTTGACAACCTTCTCAATGAGACCCATGTAGTACTCTAGATTGTACTTCTTCTTTGGGTTCAGCATGTCGCCGCTGTAGCACACAGTCGCCTCGACTACACCACCAGCTTTCTGCACAGCCTTGATGCCCACCTCAAGCTGGTCAATATCGTTTAAGGCATCAAAGATTCGAAAAACGTCGACGCCGTATCTCTTCGCCTGTTCGCAGAAGTGGTAGATAGCGTTGTCAGGTAATGACGAGTATGCTACACCATTGGCACCCCGTAGCAGCATTTGGAACGGGATGTTAGGAATGGCTCTCCTCATCTTCCGTAGACGATCCCACGGGTCTTCGTAGAGGAAGCGCATAGCCACGTCGAAAGTAGCTCCGCCCCAGCACTCCAGACTATAACAGTTGCTATATGCATGACTTGTTTGTTTCGAGATATTCAGTAAATCGACTGTGCGAACTCTCGTTGCAAGTAAAGACTGATGTGCATCACGCCAGGTCGTGTCCATGATGAGACACCCTTTGTTTTCCCGGACAGCCTTTGCGTACGCTTCGGGTCCCTCTTTGTCAATTATGTATTTCCATCCTTTCCTGCAAGGCTCAGAAGTATCAATGATTTTCCCATCGTCATCATAAAGCTCAGGCATAATGATATCCCCCTTGAATTTAGGCTCGCCAATCTGTCCTTTGATGCTACTACCATTGACGACTAGATCTCCCAGATATGCTAGAAGCTTCTGTGCACGGTTCTGACTGCCAACCAGAGAGAAAAGCTCGGGAGTATCGTCAATGAAGGTTGTCCAGCAGGTACCCTCAATGAATGTGGGGTGGGTGAGAAGTGATCCCAAGAAGGGGATATTTGTTTTCACACCGCGAATTCGGAATTCAACAAGAGCACGAAGCATCTTTCTCCGTACAATCTCATAGGTGGAGGCGAGACAAGTGCACTTGACCAACATAGAGTCATAATAAGGCGTGATGATTGCACCAGCAAATCCATTACCACCGTCCAATCGCACACCGTTGCCGCCAGCAGAACGGTAGACCTCGATCTTACCTGTGTCTGGGGAGAATCCATTGGCAGGATCTTCTGTGGTAATCCGACATTGTATGGCAAAGCCACGGGTAGAGATACGGTCTTGTGTCAAACCCAATTGCTGAAGACTTGCGCCTGCAGCGATTTGAATTTGTGCTGCCACAATATCAATACCAGTGATCTCTTCTGTGATGGTATGCTCAACCTGGATACGAGGATTGATCTCAATGAAATAATGTCTGTTCTGTTGATCCACAAGGAACTCTGCGGTACCTGCGTTTCGATAATCGACGGATTTGGCCAGTTTCACAGCATCACTCAGTATCTTGTCTCGCACTTCCACGGGCAAATCCTTTGCCGGAGCCAGCTCCACGACTTTCTGATGCCTTCGCTGTACACTGCAGTCTCGCTCGTAAAGATGAACGACGTTGCCGGAGCTATCGCCAAGGAGTTGCACCTCGATATGTTTCGGTCTGTCCAAGAATCGCTCAACAAACACGGTACCATTTCCAAATGCCGACTTTGCTTCCGATGTAGCTCGCTCAAATGAGTCTTTGAGAGATTCCTGTTCACGAACAACTCTCATGCCTCGACCTCCACCTCCGAATGCAGCCTTAATGATGATAGGGAACCCATGTTCGTCAGTAAACGACTTGACATCCTCGAACTTATCAACCGGGCCGTCAGTACCAGGGACGATGGGTACATGGCATTTATTAGCAATGGTCCGAGCAGAGACCTTGTCACCAAGGGCATCAATGGTTTCCGGAGTAGGTCCAATGAAAATTAATCCCGCGGCCTCAACAGCTCTCGCGAATGCCGCATTCTCCGACAGAAATCCATAACCAGGATGGATCATGTTGACACCATGCTCTTTCGCAATCTTGATAATCTCATCACCGGCTAGATAAGCCCCAACAGGTGTATATTGCCCTCTCTTTCCAATTACATATGCCTCGTCAGCCTTCTGCCTATGCATACTAAGACGATCCTCATAACTGAATACAGCCACCGTTTGTAACGAGAGCTCGTGGGCTGTTCGAAAGATACGAACGGGTATTTCTCCACGATTGGCAACGAGGATTTTTTTGAGCTTCATGATGGTGGAATTGGCTCGCATGCGCTGGTGTACGGTATGGTCTTTACCCGAGTGACCGGCATCGAAGAACTCAGCATACTGATCATGTTCATTGTGTGCCATTGTGAAGCTGTCTCAGCCCCGAAGGAGCTGTAGGAGCGGGCAACCGGCAGCAGCAGTGAGAGAGTCAATTGACTTTAAGAAGGTTTGAAAACACAAAGGGGAGCTGTAGAAAGGGTATCGAAATTCAAAGTTGGCCTTAAAACAGCTTTTCGATAGAGCTGATGGTGGATTGTAGTGAAGATGTTGAGAATGACGGATGTTGGTGGGGCGGTCAAAAACAAATACGCCGAGCTTGTGGTCACATTTAGTCCGGGCAACGGGTAAGCGTGGGGTGACTGGAAAAGAGCAAGCCTCGAGGCCTCCAAATCCCTCATCTTCTTGGGTCAATAACGTCGGTGACTGGTCTCATTGACATTTGGTAATTCTTTTCTTCAATGATTAAAGTCTTCTTATCTATCAATTACACGATTGAAGCTTGCTACGACCCCCCATAAACGCTTGTCTAGAATACATCTGCGCTGGACATTTCAAAGTTCAGCCTCATCCCTTATGGCAATTCGCATGCTGCATGCAACGGGTATGTCCACGTCAAGAGCGATAACATTAGGTACTGGTAGCCCATCAAAACTGCATCCCACGCCTAAATCAAGGTTTCTGAGAATCAAAATGCTCGATATCCGGTTGGCTGGGGCGTGATACCATTCGTTTGCGAGTAAGGCGTTGGAGTCCCCCCTCCTTGGGTGAGCATAAGCCTCGAACCTCCAAGGATTGGCGTACTGTCCTCTTCTTTTCGCTCCTTGGCTTCGCGAGCCTTGCGCTCTTCATTGTCCTTTTTAAGGGTCTCAATGGTCGCGGCCTGCTGGCTTGTGTAGTTGATGATGAACGGCATGCTGAAATCGTTGAGACCATGGCGCCAAGACAGTTCCATCACTACGTGGAGGCTGATGAGGTCATAGCAGGCGTAGAGCATGCCGACGTAGCATTCTCTGCTGCCGATGTCGACGAACTTCAACAGACGTTAGCACCCAAATGCAGTCAAGGTCAGAGGAAACATACATAGCGAAGCAACTCCTCTACAACATCCCTCTTGTTCGAGATGGCGGCAGTCTCAATAGCATCCTTGTAGAGCTTGTCTTGCTTTGATAGAGCGATTGACTTATCCCATCGCTTGTTCTTGCGGTAAATGTTGGCCGCAATTTGGCGGAAGAAGACGAGCTCGTGCTTCTCAAGACGTGAGGCCAGATCGACGGCATCATAGTTGTCGTAATTCTCGACCGAGTCACGCAAGGTTTTGTAGTCTTCCTCTTCAATGAGCAGGTCGTTGATCGCATCGTTAACAGTCCTCTTGTTCTGGCTCTGGACGTTAAGCAGGAATGGCTTGATGAGAGGATGATCGTCCGACTTCTTGAATATGCGGACCACCCGGTTGACATCAATGCGATTGGTCAAAGCCTGGAGTAGATCAGTAAGCAGCGATGGCTGCTGTTCGCGGTAGAAGTTCAGGGCGCGGTAGTAGATTTCCAAGTTTGCAACCTTGACAACAATATCCTTGAACGAGTGGTGCTCCCAGGCATCAGATGAGCGCTCAATCATTGCCAGAGCAGCATTATCCCACTCGTCGTCGTGGCAGTAAAGGAAGATGAGCTCAGGCCAGAGATGTGCTTCCTCGCAAGCGCGGACCATCTTAGGCATATTGATACGGGCCCAGAAGAGCTTGAGGTGCTCCATTACCCGCTCTGGGTGGTATTTCGAGAGAGCGATGCCAAGCTCGGTAAACATACCCTTATGAGCACGTTCAAGGCCTAGACCAGCCTCCAGCAGCGAGATGAGCTCGTCGAAGTAGCCGTTGCGCTCGTACTGTCGGACAAGGTCTTGGAGCTCCTCTGCATGAACAATGAGGTTGAGACCACAAATCTGGGCGAGCCTGAATTCCTTCTTAGCCACGCAAGCCTCGTTAACTTGCTTCCAGACTTTGACGCTGTTGGCCTTGCGAGCACACTCGACGGCTGCTTGGTATTCTTCCAAGTGCATAAGAGTAGTAGCAAGTTTAGCCCAATTTGAGATGCTGGTGAAGAATATCTTTGCCGCCTGGTGATAGCCTTCTTTGTAAGCTTTGTCTCCTGAAGCCTCAACATCTGCAACGTTTGACGAATGCAGAAAGTCCTCGAGGTTGCTCAGCTGGTCTAGGCGAGCATAGCAGAAGGCGAGCGCAGTATCAATAGGTGGTTCGCGCTGGGTTTTCCTCGCCATCCGGAGATACTTGACCAACTCTTCGTCTTTTCCAGCCTGGGTAGCGTACTCGATGACTTCATTGTAGTTACTTGGGTCTTCAGCGCGAATATAAGACTCAATGGCATCAGCAATGCGGACACCATCCAATTGAGCTTTGGCAACCATGCTCCAGACTTGGGGTAGCTCGACCTTCTCCGCATATTCTTGCGCACGATCAATGCTAACAATATGGTCGACAAGGACGTTCGTCGCCGCCAAATGGTTGTCTTGCTTTTTATAAACCTCGAAAGCCTCTTCAAACATTCCCTGTGCAATGCACATATTCGCAATTTCTTCGGCGTTATAATTGGAGAGCTGGTGAATGTATTCCATGACACGACCTTTGTCGGCTTTAGCAGCTGTGAGCATAAGTAGACTCTGCAGGTTGCCATTGTCGCTGAATGGAGACGGCTCAAGGATGATTTTCTCTAGAAGCTCGATCAGCTCAGCGGGAAGGTCAGCATCCAGGAAAGCTTTGACAGCCACAGAGACTTTGTCAGGCTCTGTGGACTCGGGAACGGCGGTCGAAATGACTTGGTCGACAAAAGCCCGTCGATGAACATTGTTCTCGTTGAGAACGAAAGCCCAAATCTCGGGGTCGGCTCTCTCCAAGAGATACCGAGCCTGCGCCTTGTACATAGAGTTCTCGTTGGTAATGTTTATGAGCTCAAGGTCGTTTTGGCCCTTGCGATAAGCAATATATGCGAGATTGGGATCTCGCTTCTCGCAATATTTGCCAACAGTGAGCGGGTCGTACATCTCATTCTCTTTCAAGAATTTCTCAGGATTATTGTTGCTGTCAATGTAAATCTTAGCAAGCGCATTGTAAACAGCTTTTTGCTGATTGCCAAGCGCAAGAGTGGCTTCCAGAAACGGTAAAAGTATTTTGAGACGATTCCTCGACTCAACCTCGGAGACAAGATCATCGATTGGAATGGACGCCGGGTCAACGGATTGGAGGAGGTTCTTGATGATTGACTCATCACAGTCTACATCTAGAAGCGCACCGATGACGAATGGTGTCCTTGCTGGGTTGACGCGTTGGACGTAAACCTCAATCGACTTGAATTGCTGGTTCTGGTAGAGGTAAAGGACAAGGTCGTGAATGAAGTTGAAGCGATCACAAACGATGATCAACGGCAGTTGCTCAGTCAGCTTGGCTTCTTTCAAGAAATTCTTTACCTTCTCGGGGTTGTAAAAATTGTTGTCCCGGCATATCCGCTCAACTTCAGTGGTCTGTTTCATCGCAGTTGCGGCCTCGATGTACTTGAAGACGACTTCTGGATCCTCACTCAGATTTACAATGCTACCAAGATAGTAGTACAACCCCTCTGCAGTTCGGTATTTCTCGAAAAGGTCAATCAGACGGTGCGGGCCCAGCAAATCGGAGTATTTCGTTGCGATCTGATAGACAGCATGGAGATTTTGACGAATGTTGACTTTGAGCATCTCATTCATACAATCCAGCGACTGCTCCAAAGACATCCGTCCAAAGTAGTTCACCAGCCATTCAGGGTTGAGCTTGTCCGTACGAACAATGTTCCGCTTGATGGCAACTGGATCATCTGAATTTTCCAAGGCTCGCTGGTATAATCCAGCGTTCTCACAAAGTCCAGCTATCCTCGCCCGATCGTAGTACGAAAACATTTCATTACCAATAATTGCATCAGCAACTTGCGGAGCGTTAATAAGATTCATCTCCAATAATCGAGTCTGTAGGTGGCCCTGCTCAGGCTGATTGGCCTTGAGTGCATCCAGAAGGAACGCGGTAGCTTGTTGATAAAGATTCTGTGACTGGAAGACATCGACGACCCGCTCAACGTCTACGAGCGGTCCGTTCTCGTCGTTCACAAGGGCTATAGCGAACTCTGTTCCCTTCTCAGGGTTATTCACTATAATATTTCGAATGAGTGACGAAAAATCTGCTTGATATCCAGTTTTCTTGATGAATGGTAGGATTGCCTCAATTTGTCCAGTCATTGCCAATGCAGGGATGACCTTGTGTGGAATGTTTGCAGCCGAATATATTCTTAGTGCAAGAGCTGCATCATATGGCTGCGCCGCGTCTCCCAATTCTTCCGAGCACTCGAGCTTGTTCTCGTTCAGCCATTTCTCGATAAGGTGCTTACGATTTTGCTGAAGTACTAATCTGCCAAGCTCAAGAGACTCCGACTTGTTGAGCGGTCCCTTGTCAAGTAGAGTGCCGAAGTACTGTAGATGAGGAGTTAGACCACCTCCTTGAGCAGGAAGGCCCTGAAACCTTGCGGTCGTCTGTGGTGTACGTAGAAATCCGCGAGGCGAGTTGGCAGCCACCTTGGCGGCTTCTGTGTATTGCTGCGAGGCGTACAACTGTTCAAATTGCTGGGCGTAGAGGTTGTCTGCTCCTGGGAGTCCAGCTCTCGAAGCAAGTTTGAGTGCCAACTGACTGTTGGCTGGATTCTGTAGTAGGTATGGTATTATAGTATTCTCGTCGACGCTGACAGATAGTACCTGGCCTTTGCGATTGACACCAACAATCCCGGAGGAGTCGGAGTCGGGAGCAGTGGTAAAGATAGTCTCGCTAGAAATACGGTTCATGAAGATGCACGTAGCAGTCTCCAGATCGTAAAGGTGAATGAAGCCATACTTCGTCACCATATAGATAACGCTGTATTTCTGTGAGACCTGCATAGCAACCGGAAAATCGTTGACGGCTTCTGGTGGAAAGTAGACATCCACTTGTTTCTTCACGAACTGAGGATTTGAGGGTTGGCGATCAATCTCCACCACGTGTAACTTGGCTGAAGTCGCGTTTCGGACTGCAAAAGTGAAGACTCTGGTGTCTGACGGAGCCCCTTCTAGACGGATTGTTCCGAACGCTGCAGCATGAGCCTCAATTGCCTGGCTAATTCCGCGTTCTTTTGAGTATAATTGCATCTGGCCTACAACACGACCCTGTTGTTGAGTTATACCCACAACTGCCATCCATTTCCCATCTTCATTGACGCGGTAGTTTATAATTTGGCAACCCTTTGAGACATGTCAGCTGAGCTCGTGAAAGGCTCTCGCGTAGCTTACCGCTAGGTTGCTGTTCCGGTCGAAGACCTTCTGTGGAGCTGTTGGAGGCTGCTCAAATACATTCCAGTGATATACTGAAGTTTCTGTGACTAGTCCCAAGCTTTCCGGGCTAAACCATTTCCAGTAGATAACGTCTTCCATCATGGTATTTGAGTTGACCTTGAGCTTTTGTCCGAGGTCAAATATCTGTAATGTTCGTTGCTGGGCCTTGAGAGCGATGACCTGCCTCGACCAGTGCATGATGGCACTGTCGGCCTTGATAGGTCTCTTCATGATCTCATTGTTGTTCCTCAGATTGACAATGATGACTTCTGGGTTGGCCCCTTCCGCATTGGCTTGTCGGACACATATGTAGTGATCGGATTCAAGAGTCTAGAACACTGTCAGCGGCTGTTCATACATTACTTGGAGCCGGTGGAGCTTACACAGGAGTTGAAGCCTATGGATTTTTGCTATCTGTGTGTCAGTAGTGTCCGCTGAATGCTGGCTTATAGTTAGGGAAGATGAGGTAAGTAGACATACATCAATCTCTGTGGACGTCAACTGCAAATGATTATCAGTTGATACCTCACCGTCGACCTAAGATCAGGCAATGCTTACCTGGAGCAGCTCAGTGAACCGAATTGGCAGGGCGTTCGCCATGATGGGGATGTCGTAGGCAAACACTCATCCACTAACTCCACGCTACCCTACTCAATGATGAAAGTGAATTTTTTGACCGTCTCCAAATGAATGACTGGGCGATGCAGATGGCCCTCAATGTGAGACTGAAGAAAGGGCAAAATCAAGTAGTTGAAGTTGCTGTTTAGCTGTCGCTCCCTGAATTGTTTATTAGCGGCATCAAGATAGGGCTGGCATCTAGAGCTATTTCGGCTTAGCGTGGAAGATCTAAAATTACTCGTAAGCTTTAGGCAGCCTTATTGAATGTTACTACCCATTCACAGGAATGAAATACGATAGAGATGGCTTGCAGCTGCCTGAGACCTAGGAGCGTATCCAAATGCTTATTCGATTCTTTGCAGCTGCCTATCCTTCACTCACAACATTGAGACTTCCGGGTCTCCTTGAAACGAGATCATCTATCCTCAGAAAACTTTGTTGTGGAGTCTTGAGATACAGATACGTGGACACCGGAATAATATGACAAGTTTTCAATATGGAAAGTCTATGTGAGGCCTCTTACGCATTATCTCGTGATTCTCATAACGCCTGAGCGGGCATTTTCTCTCAGCGTTTATATGCTTTTTTGGACACTCCGTTGTCCCCACAATCGTCCTCTGGCTGCACACCTTGATCAATGGTGAAAGAGCCGCACCGACTGCTCTACAAAGGTAATGTTGAGCTTCTCGGCCGTATTGAATACATCTTTATCAGCTTGACTTCCGGTCGGCGCAGCAATGTATTTGACTCCCGATCTGCTAGCTCGCAATACATTGTCCACGAAGGGGAAGAAGGCATCACCTAAAGTTTACTTGTCTCAGTACAGCTCCTTCAGAAGGAAGGTTCAGTCGGCAGACATGTTGGCTTCAAGAGCCTTCGGAACGGTAACGTACTTGAAACAACAACACCGCTAAGATGCTTCAACCATGCATCTCTGTCATCCTGGGTAAATGGTTCTGGTACAATGTCGAAATTTTTCTCATAGTCAGCGCGCTCGATTGCGGATTTCGGGGTCTCTCCGCTGCACAGCATATCTATGGCCTGATCATATATATAAAGTAAGCATCTCTTGAAATCCAAATATAGATTCATTCGACAAAAATTTGGGAACGAATAACAGAGCCTGCATTCAGACTACTCGCTACAAACAAATGGAGTTCTTACATTGCTCTTGTCGGGTCGCTTGGTACCCTTCTTCCACTTGAGATTGACTTGATGTGTTTCGAGTCAGTGTCACTGTATTGGAATAGGAGGTGGGTCGTGAGAGTCATGTCAGGAGCAAGAAATTCCTGAAATAGGTTTCGCTCTGCAGAAGAAGAGTCAGAATAGGAAATGAACATACGAGCGCGTTCGTGAAACCTCATCCACCAATTATCTGCTTTATCACCCGCTAACCGCGTGCAATGTCTTGATACATTTCGAGTCAGCACTGTCTTTTCTGAAGGAGGATGACTTGCGAGACAGATCTTGGGAAAAGAAGACTCATCTTATCAACTGGCAAATTGCGTGCTGAAAATGATTGGCGTCCAGGATTGGCCCTATGGCCAAAACTCTGAGCACGTTCCAAGTCGAGGGGATGAAACAAGGCGCATTATCAAGGAAAAGGCACGAAAAGGGGGGGAAAAGCGGGAAATGGCTGACATTCTAGATTGCTGACCTCCAGCCAAACCTGTGATTTGGCCTAGAAGAAAATTCAACCTCAGGTTTACCGGAGGGTACGAAGTCACATACCATTGAGCGCATAAGCGACGGAATTCGATTGAGTGTATTTGATTGCAATACTAGGGCAGCACTTTAGTGAGTTACAGAAGAGATAGAGATGGATTTTGAGGACTTACGTGGCAACTATTAGATCTCGAAGCGCTATGATCGATAGCGAATCAGTACGGTATTCCAGTGTGTCGGGAATGTTCCGCGTATGATAGGGTCGAAAATGGAGCAGAGAAAAATGAAAGGTCAGGCAGGACTTACCAGACTCGGACAGCGTAGCATCTTTGGGTGTGATCACTGAGTTGAAGCTGTCTTTGTTCACTTTTGCATCATTGCGGTGCTGCTGTAATTGGACACCGAAGACGCTGCGCGTCTCGATTGCTGGTGGTTCGTAGGACTCATCAATCTAAGCGAATTCAGTGAAGTTCTCCTGCAAGAAATATGCAAAGGTACCTGGAGAATCATGTATTTCCCACCCTTTTTCTTTGAAAGAATCTCCAAAGCTTCCTTACTGTACGACGGTGCAACCACCCCGTCTGAGACTTCACGTGAGATAATTTTCGCAGTAGGTACGTCGACCTCATCTGAAAGTGCTATAATGTCACCAAATGAGGACATGCGGTCGGCGCCTCGAGCTCTGGCGTAGGCCGCTGCGAGTCCAGATGATTCAAGGCCGTCGATGTCAGCTACCATATTTACTTCCCGCTCCACGGCACTGAGAGGAATCCCGATTGCGGCGCCAGCCGGAGATACATGTTTGAAGCTGGCGGCTGCGGGAAGGCCCAGGGCTTGCTTCAGCTCCTTTACCAATGGCCAAGCGTTGAGACAGTCTAGCAGATTGATATAGCCGGGGGCTCCACACAGTACTTTGAAAGGTAGTTGACCGTTCCGTACGAAGGCTGTTGCGGACCCCTGATGAGGGTTGGCCCCATACCGCAGGGATAATTGTTGAGCACCATCACCAGCGTACCTCTTACGGAAGAAGGCCGCGATTGCTGCATCATAATCCGCCGTGTGCTCGAACGCTTTAAGAGCATACAGATTTCGAGCCTTTTCCGACACGTCGCCCTTGCTGAGAGCTTGCAGGAACTCTGGATAATCTTCCGGGTCAGAGAGAATGCAAACTCTGGCATGGTTCTTGGCAGCTGCTCGTAGAAGAGTCACTCCGCCGACGTCAATTTCCTCCACGGCTTCGGGGATGGTGACGTTGATCTTTGCGGCAGTTTCCTCAACGATTCTTAGCGTGATTTTCCAGGGACAGAACTTGAGCCAGATTTTCTACCTTGAATGGATAGAGATTGCAAACAACATAGTCCACTTTGTCGATACTTTGCTCCGCTAGATCCTGTTCAAATCACAGTCAGAACTCCGTTTTTCAGAGATAGATGTTGAAATAGTAAAAGATTCCTTTGAGCACTGATAACAAGCAGGCTTGAGGACAGAATCCAGAAATCGACGGGGTGATCACGATTCTGGGCTTTGCTCACTTTTTCATCTGATTCTGAGTTCGTCGAAAGGATCCCTGCATGTACGGCTATGATAGGTCTTGGTGTTAGCATTGTCATTATCAGATGTTAATGTGAGTCATGAGGTATTCTCGAAGAGTATGGCAGGATTAGGTACTCCTCCTGATACATATTTTACGACTCGAATGACAGAGTAAGAAGGCAAGAAGAGACTGCGAAAAGCACGAACAAGGATGTAACGTTTTTACTCTTCCTCCCAGTAGCTCAGGCGATTTTGTGATCTCAGATATGTCCCTGCAATAAAGTGTCAGCTCATATGCAGTAATTTTCTACAGCATTCTGGCTCACAGAACTTCGAAGCCAGCCTCTCGGATCAACTTGGCAGTACCTCCAGAGGCCAAAAGCCGGATATCGTGCTGGATCAGACCCTTAGCCAAGTCCAGTAGGCCAGTCTCTAAGTCGCTGTGTCTTAGCTCATGCGCCACTCGTTATAGCTCTACGAGAAACTTACTATTGTAGACGCTCAGAATTGCAGTCTTCCTAGGCGCCATTCTGACGGTTGTAGTTTGTGCGATTTTGAAGATTCAACCTTGATTTCTTTGAGGACTTTACAAAGAGAAAATCGTCCACCCCAATTACTCCGAGGTCAGGTATCGCCCAATATCTTCCTTTTTCGGAGCAAAGGTATGATGCAACTCTGCAGGTCTCGCAAGCGAAAGCCTTATCGCCAATCAGTAAAAATACACTCTACTCACTAGCCGTAATTTATATGTACTCTCAAATTCTTTAGCCAAGCTCTACTTTCCTTTTCCTCTTCATGAACAACGCAAAAAACCAACATCCCTCATAAAAGCATTCCGATGAGATGGCCACATCAGTGAGCCTCCATGAAGTCTGGAAATCGTCAAGTGGGAATGGAGATCGAGATATTGAGGTTTTCAATGGGGGCTGGTCTTGGGTGCGGCGCTCTTCTTTTCACTTTTTGAATGTGGGGAGGGCCGCAATGACTGGCTGTATAGCTGCCTTTTCAAAAGTACTGGTGTTCATGCCGTGTGGAGTCTAATTGCATGTCACTCGATCATTTGAGTCTACGCTTGGTTGGACCCATTGATTTACACGAAGTTACAGAATGAGCGTTTTGAGCGGCGTATGATTTAATGAACATAAGAGGCTTACTCTTCAATGGAAAGAATGTTCTGCAGCATGTTGAAGCTGAATACGAAAATTTTCCACACTAAGAAACGCTGGGTGTCCTTCCTGGCTTTCCCAATGCCAGTCTCCTACCTATATTTCCAAAGCAGACGCTGCTACAAAACAGAACGCTAGCAATCCAAGTTCCAACACCAATGCTTTCATTACTAATCAGTCCATCATATACGCCGTGATCATATGACACATTCTTCATTCCTGCCCGTGGTGATGGCGTCGCGGGTGAGGGCACTATCTCTGGGTTGACGCCGAAGGCGATTGCTGTTCCTGCAAGGCCGACGAGCATGGAGAGGAGGAAGCCGGGTTTTGAGCGGTCGACCAGGTACCAGAGGACTGGGTTGACGAGAGCGAGAGTAAGGGAGACTTGGGATGTGGATTGCCAAGGTAGTTTACGCTGCGAAAAATGTCAGCTTCATTCCATGCCTTTCTGGACACAAATCCTTACAATGGCAAATGCTATCCCAACAAAGGCCCCAATACTCCTGACCACAGGATTCCAATCCGCCCCCAGTCCACTGCCTCGCCATGATGCTGGTCTTTCTTCGTTCTCGCCGCCGCTGCTTAAGGGCCGAGAGTCTTCCATCTCATGCCTTGCGGTAAATATGGCTTTATTGTTGCCCAAAACCTCTTCCCAGAGTACATCAACCCATGGCAGTAATCTTCCGAGCAGCACCCCGATACCACCCCATCCTATCAGGTATAACCATGATGCATGCTTCATACTCTCAATCTGTACGGGTGCCACTTGCTGGCTGTCATGTAGATGTGAGATGATGACTCCATAAGCCACGCCAATGATGAATAACAACACGACTCGTTCACTCAACGATACGAAAGTCTCCCAGAACCGAAAGCGCTGTGACTGTGAATGTGACTGGGCTCTTCTTGGTTGAGGCCGTTCGACAGCTTTGAGCATAGAAGGTTGGTTACCATCAATGCTGGTCCGCGCAGGAGTTTGGCTCCCATTGCCCCATGGTGTAGAAGGCTCTTCGCGGTTCGTGTCGTAGCCTGACGTCGTGGGTGTGTAGATACCGAACAGCGTAGAGGAAGTTAGATTGAGGATAGAGCGATTACCCTTGATGGGTTTCTCTTCATTACCGTTCCCACTTGAATCCGAGTCCAAGCGAGAGGCATCACTAGGTTCCCGAGGAGGTGTAGATGGGATTGAGGAGGTGCTAGAGGTAGGCGTGAGATCGTAATTCCTTCTGGGCTTGGGATGAAGCAAGGCTGGCTTGTCTTCGGTCATTTTGGATGAACCTTTGATGAGAAGATTTCTGTCTACAGTTGCTTCTTTTTGTCTCACTGGCCTGCCCCACTGTACTGCCCCACTGTTAACGGGCGTACTCTAGATTCAAAGTCACCGCTGCATTGCTTTGCAAGATTCCGTTGTAATCTTTCTATTGCCAACACCTGCTGGAATCAGGTACGAGGTGTCTGAGACGCGTTGTAAGCACGGGTCTCGGAAGGATTGAGGGTGAGGGTTTGGGGGAAGTCAGCAGACCTGGTGCTGTCTCTTGATGCCTGATGCCTCGGAACGAAGATCCCGACAAATGTCAGACTGCGGGCACTCTGCACCCTTTCGGCCCCGTAATTTTAGCCGGTAATTTTAGCCGGTAGTTCTACGCTTACCATCTAGGGCGCCGAGGACACCGGGCCTTGCAGCCTTGGCGTTCAGAAAACGGATCATTTATTGCAGACCGTCACCATACTGTGCAATCAAGACAGACCGTAGGAAATTTCTTAAGCCTTTCAAGCATGTTATGTCTTCGTCTACTTCCATCACTATTCCGATCAAATGCTCTCTGCGCTCGAGCATACCTACCTTCTGCCTCAGCTAAAAGGTACTTCTCCTCGTCAAGACCACCATTGAACCATTTCTAATCCAGCTTCCAGAGCCTTCAGCATTCTCTCTTCCACACGTCCAACAGTTCTGCCTCAACACGTCAGACCGCCTCCATCAAGTCCAGCGTCAAGTCTCGAAGGCGTTCTTCAATCGGCACAGCAACCCCTCGACCTTCTCCCACGAATCTCCTCGCATCCCTCGCTCGCGTCGACACAAGTACGCAACGGACCCAGAGATACATACAACCCAAGTCACAGGGTAAGAAAGCGGCGGCATGGCTTTCTGGCCAGAGTGCGGACCAGGAAGGGAACTATGATATTGAAAAGGAGGAAGTTGAAGGGGAGGAGTACTTTGAGTCATTGAGCACTACGATGGGGGATGCTGGAGCTTACAATGTCGATTTGAGACGTACAAGCAATGCATCTACTCTGGGAGAATATACCAGGCATACTAGAATTATTGCGGCTCGCGTGTTCCATTCTTCGGATTCGCCATTGATGTTAAAGACTAAGCCATTACACTCAAGGTCGAATCGATGGTTTTGTGTGTATTCGAGGCTGACTACTACATACATCGGTCGCTGCCGAAAAGAAGAAGCCAGACTTTGAGACCAGGAAGGCAATCTTCCAATTGACTCGACCACACCAATCGCTATCGCTACAGACAGGACTCATTGATCAATCAACGGGTCCAAGTCAGCACACATACGTTGCGAGGTTTTCAAAACCTTCAGATCTGGTTTCATTGGGTGATCTGTTGCGTGAATCGCGACTCAATCGGTATTGCCAAAGCACTGGCATCGCCAAACATCTGAGATCGAGATAATAATAGCCTTTGACAGAGTCTCATAAGTCTTGCAATCTTTTGGCAATCTTTGCATTTAAAGATCGGTGCTTCTTCCGATCTTAGCAATTGTATTCTGATGTTGACGCTGGAGGTGGAGGGTTTTCACCTATTGTGCATGGTGATACACAGGCGTCTAATGGAGGTGAAGAGACTGTCAGATTAATGCTAGACGCTGCAGTTGGTATTGACACTAAGGGTGTATGCTATCTCACCGCGCTACAAGCAGCTGCACTCGCAGGATAGATGATTGAGCAAAGATTGAAGGGACTCGAAATCATGTTGCTGTACCATAAGGACTATTCTATTCTAATCTCTATTGGTAATCACCTAGTGGGCTTCATCCGGCATCTTCTTCTTCGGTCTCCATATCGCCATTTTCCTCGCTTTCCTCATCCTCAATCTCATCCTCATCCTCATCCTCGTCTTCTGGTTCATCAGAGCCATCACCTGCTTGTAACCCATAGTCATCTTGAAAGAATGCCAGAGGCCGAACTTCAGGTTTGAACCCAAGCTCTCCAAATCCCTTGACTAAACCTTCTTCCATACTTGGAGCGCACGTGACAAACAAGTTGGCCGTCTCGCCATGAAAAATAGGTAGAACAATTGCTCTCAGCACATCTTTGACCTCCTCAACGGTTACCTTGCGAACCTTTTCAAGCACGATCGACGGCCAATCCTTAGGTACACCCCTGATGACTTGTCTCACAAAACTACTCTGAGCGGCGCTCGCCCTTGTAGCTTCCCCATTAGCAAAGCCAAGCACTATCGAGCTGATAGCACCCTCAAAGGTGAATCGATCAATTAGCGTTTTGCCTGAGACCAAGTCTTCTACGACTTCTTTGCATGCGACAAAGGCCTTGAAAGCGTCTGGGGAGCTGTAGATGTCGAGGGCAATCTGGCCAGAATCGACGTGCCGAGCAATCGTCGTGCCGTATGAGAGACCAGTGCCACGCACGGCTGTCCAGAAAGGTCCTTCGACAGCGCTGAGATAGGAGGTAGCGACCATGAGAGCAGGGAGGACTGGGTCTTCCAACGAAGATGGGCCTTTGCTGATTATAAGTGCAAAGGAAGAATCAATGGATGGCATTGGAATGATGTAAGCAGTATTACCGGGATTTCGGCCTGCCTCGCTGAGTCGAGAAAGACGGGTGTCCAGTGGTTTCAGGGGAGAATCGACTTCCTTGCCTTTAAGTAATTGTTCCCAAGATTGAACTGGTCGTTGCAGCTGCTTAATGTCAGCGGTGACCAAGATCCGAATGTTTGATGGCTGGCAGAGATGAGTGTTGATCTCAGCGAGCTGTTTGAGAATAGACTGCGGATCTGTCTTGAGGAGGGACTTCACACGCTTGAGGTAGAGAGCCTTAACAAGCGTATTACGAGCACGACTGATGGACGCAGGAGCAGTTCCAGTCATCAGCTCAACGGCTGTGACCATGTTACTGCCATCACGTTTACTTTCAGGAATGTCGGCTAGTAGCCTGGCTGTTGTGGCTGTGATACGCTCAGGATCGAAGATCGAGAACCCCATCAAATCTTTGATCCATCGAATTGCTGCGTTGTATTTTCCCACCTCTACTTGCACCTTGATTATGACTGCTTCCGAGTTACCTATTTCTTGACCCGAGTCCATACCGTACTCGATGGTATCCTTTTCAAGCTCCTTGATGACCTGATCAAACCTGACTACACGTCCATTCCGTGACATTGGCGCGCTGAAAAAGTTGTCCATGTAAATGGGAAGCAATGGCCTCAAAGGGAGTGGCACAACTTCAGTACTCAGAACTAGAGTTATGAATGCAAATTGTGATTGGATGTGCTCGAAGTGTATAAAAAATGGTAAATCTCTATCCTGATCGACTATTTCCTGTGCCTCATTGTAGAGAACACCCATTTCTCGAGCCGCACCGGATCGAGCAGTCGTCGTACCGATGAAGTGGATCGAATCTGTATCTGGTATAACAAAGCGTTCAAGTAATTCTCCGGGGACTGGAATTCCATTTTGTGCTTTCGCTGCGGCAAGTCGACTTTGTAGATCCTCCAGGCCTGCTGTCCCCAAACTCTCCTTCCGCGCTTTTATTCGAGCCTCCTCCTCGGACTTTAGCTTTGCAGCAAGGTCAGCCGAAGGTATTCCTATAACAGTTACTGAATACGCATCCGATATCCAACTGCTAAGACGATGTTTCCATTCTAGATCACCCCAAGTCTCCAGCTCATCATGATGTTTGAGATCCTGAAGTTGTGCCCGTAGAGTCGAGCCATCGCGTTCGCCAAAAAGAAAATCGTTGATGATCGGGTCTTTGAAATGCTGCGCGGATGCCTCCGCATAGAACTGCACTTGACGCCTTTCGCGTTTGATGCAGTCCTGCATGTACTGCATGTCGAGTGGCGCAGCCGCAGTCTCCTCAATGATTTCGAAGAATCTGGCTTGGACCGTCTTTAGTTGCTCGGTTGCAACACTAGTCAATGAAAACTGAATGACTGAGGTTGGACGCAACTCAACCTCGTAAGGAACCGAGCTTGCTACTTGCTCTTGCTCTACTAGAATCCTTTCGAGAACGGATGCCGATGAGCCAGCGAGGTAAGTGAGCAAGACAAACAATGCACGACCTGACACGCGTATCAGAATATCGAATCATTGCGAGGGCTTGACTACCTACAAGATAAGCTGTCCGTGCTAGAAGGGCCAAAGAAGCTAATTTGAATCTCCCCAGATGATTCATCATCTTCGGGAAAATATATATACTCAGTAGAGGAACTTTCCAGGCATGGTGCCTGCTTTGAATCAATCCAAGGTCTTTGAAACGGAACAGTGGAATCTGGTATATCTTCCAGGATTGTGCTTTCAAAGTCCTCCATGATATCCAGCAGGTTCTCATGGTCAACCTCGCCAATGATTACCACACAGAGATTTTGCGGCCTGTAGACATCTTTGTGATATTTGCGGATACGATCCGCCGTTAAATTACGAAGTGATTCCATTACACCAAAAGTCTCGTATCTAAAGCCCACGTCTTCTGGATATAGCACGCGCTTGGACTTCAGGAACATTAGCAGATCGGGACTATTTTCACAGCCTTGCATCTCTGAGTACACGACACCGGCATCGTTTCCAGTACCATCAACATGATGAACTTCAGTATAACAGCCAGCGTCTGTAAGCGTAGGCGCAATGAGATGTTCCAGATAGACAGGAAGGATTTGGGCAAACCCTTTCCACCCCGCAGAATCTAGGATGTATTCTGTATGATCTGTCGACGTGAATGCATTGGTATCGGCATATGCACGATTCGCAATCTTGTCCAAGACACCCTTGTAACGGTAGTTCTTCGATCCCAAAAAACACAGGTGTTCGAGAGTATGAGGAGCACCTGAATCATCATGGATCTCGGTTGCAAGGACGAAGGAACCGTGAACAGTTGGACCCTCTTGATCGACTACGACTATTCTCATACCAGTCCTGGCAGACTCATACTGTGTGATAGTTGTGGGCGAATAGTCTGTGCTAAAGCTCTGGATCTCCTTGAAATGGATCCGTCGCTTCTCGAGAGACGAAGACATCCCGACACCTTTCAGAACGCTCTCGAGCTTAAAGAGCAAATGCGCAAGCCTAGAACACAGAAGAAAATCGCTGAACAGTCGATCTTGGAATAAAATTATAGATTCTCTTCGGAAATCTCTAGCGTACGTAGTCTTTCTCCTTTAATCATTTTTAGTATTCATCCACGATTCACTTTGCTGATGTGACACAAATTGTATAATGATTGGTACCTTACCTTTCTATACCTATCTTTCTCTATTATAATATCAGCTGTAGACCTTCTAACTTCTCCTAATAGCCTATTGTAAAAACCTATTGACCTTTACTTCGAGCGGTATAGTACCCAAGCATTGGTACAGTAACTTGGAGTGTAACAACTGGCGTTGATGGAAAACAGAGTTAAATATCGTAGTTATAGTAATTACTAAGGCTACTCAGACGCTAGCCGGATTGGGTGGGATGTCCAGCTAGCATTCTCGGGGTTGTCCATACAGCGCCAGTAGCTGCTTGCGCACGAGCCAAGTGCGTGGCTCGCGTGGCACATTTGAAACAATGTGGATCCATACGCCTTCTTCGAAAGCGTAGTTTTGTTGTTGTCTTAAATTCATTGAACTCAAGTTGTGAGATACACTTGCGTCGTTCTCTTCTTCGGCTAAAGCGCGTTCTATACAGACCTTCCCATACAATGGGACGACACGGTTCTCATTGCGTTAGCCGGGAGATAAAGAAAGGAATTCCCAGAGGAAGATAGAAGAAGACAAAGAAAGACAACGAGGAAGGCAAAGTTGCTGACAGCTTGATGCGGGAGAGATAAGAGCTTCCAGACAGAGGTATCATGGTGGGCATTGATGTGCCGCCCGTGTTGGCCCCTACGTCAAGCATCGAATTGTTGGGCTCGTGTGGTCGTATTTGCTCGTATCAGCATCAACGTAAACTTTGTCGACTCGTTTCTATGACTAGCCCCTTATTGAAAGCTGCATATATCTTAATCATGTTCAGATCTTTTCACCCTTTCCATTCTTGTCGCAGAACTTGGCATCGTCTCCATCTTGGTTCGCGTCATACGGAAAAACTGTCCTCATTTGGAACTGTTAAGGCCTTTCTAGTCAGGTTCCAGAAACTACGTCTCATCGACAGCTTTGTTCTCTTGTGTGCTCGCACCCGTCAACCCAGCAGAGAGCCACCAACAAGCCTACTTCTCTCAATTCCTCTACGCTACATCGAGGATGTATCCCGCAGCCGCAATTGTCGTTCTCACGTCTCTCATTCCCATGACAATCGGGTCACCATCTCCCTCCATTTTCTCACGTGACCTAAGTTGCGTAGACGAAAACAACAACCCAGCAGCCTGCACCTGCAGCTGCTCCAAGGAAAACTATCTCACCAATGTCGATCCTCCTTACAGCGAAGGCCAGGCGGTCAGATGCGCCGTTCCTAACGACCCATGGATCCTAGAGCCTGTGGTAGTAGGAGATGAGCACCGTGAGAAGGATGTTCTAGAATTTCCGCCTTACGGCCCGGTAGGCTGTCTGGACTGCCAGCCATTCACGGGAAGTGACTACGACGGTGAACTCATATGTGATGCCAATCCTGGCTGTCAATATGTCTTCGATGGAATTGCGAATCCGGGAGGATGCTACTGCTGGACTTGCTCGACGGATTGCAGTGTACGTAAAATTTCCAACGGAAGCTCACTCCTTGATCCGAAGGAGGAGCTTAGACCTGAATGATTGCTGACTATGCGTCTTAGGACACGAATGGTGGTGGCAAAAACGGAGATCTGTGTCCAACTTCAGGTGCCGGCACGATGAATAGATGAACAGTGCCAGATTTTCGCCAGGAAATGACTGGAGCCACAAGAAACGTTGCCCGAAGCCTGCCTAAGGTGTATTTGGGGAATGATGATTTTGCAGCAACAACGTCTTTTTAGAGACCCTGACCATCATACATGTAGCTGGCAATACTCATTCACCATCATCTCGCTTTCTTTCAATCTCCCCACTAATAATAAGTCGCGAGAAGATCAGCGTGGCGAGGCAAGGTCTGCGGGAGGTGAGTTTTGCAAATCGACAACACGTTCATCTCAAGTTATTTCCCAACATTCATAGACCCGGGTTATGATATACTACAGGACAGGCCCAGTGCTGTCTTCCATAGCCTAATTCACATGCTTGAAACCCCTTCGATGCTAGGATACCAATGCCTGCTACCAGTATGCTAGTTCAAACTACTTTAATTTCCAGACGCTGAAAAGAAACACTGAAAATGATGAGTTTCGACATTGTATACATTCAATCCCTCCATCGAGCAAGATCTTCCTGCATACTAGGTCCTATGGCCGGTGTAGCAGGCAGCATCATTAGTCAACCTGCAAGGATCTTTGAATCAGCCTCATCATCTAAGGAGTCAATACAACTCGTAGTTACTTGGTCTGGCATTGAATAGGTCGCGCTCACGGTAAATGTAATAACCTGACTTGGGGTCGGGAGAATAGTCGTACACCGAGCTTGTTGGTCCAGATAATACGGGTAGACTTTCGGCGGAGGGATACCCTTAGGCGCTAAGATTACGGTCTAAGCAGGGGTCTGCATATTAGAGGCAACTCGGAGCCAACTCGTTCAGCCTTGGAGCATTGGGCGTGGCTCTGGATACGGGCCTCACGCAATTGCCAGCGATTTCCAAATGTCATCGCCTATCAAACCTCAGGAGTATGGACAAGCAATCCTGGAGCATGTGCAAAGTGGTGCCTATCCAGAATCTGAAAAGGTCATTTCCGCAGAGCTCCCTTCCACAGCGCTG
Source organism: Lecanoromycetidae sp. Uapishka_2 (assembly GCA_035521555.1). Lineage (NCBI taxonomy): Eukaryota > Fungi > Ascomycota > Lecanoromycetes > Lecanoromycetidae sp. Uapishka_2. The sequence goes on from JASZXT010000005.1 coordinate 73,275, forward strand.
CCTGAGGTCTCGAAGCTGGTAGAGCAGGCCCAAGAGGATGTAAAGGTCTGCGAGTGTCATCGTTTACTCTTGTCAATTATGCTGACTAACGTATACATAGACTAAAATAAGACAGAACAGCAGAAACAGCGCGCCAGACGTTGATGGGTGGATCTCTCAGGCCAAGCAACTACGTGATGACATCGACAAGTCGCGGCAGATAGCCCGAGAGATAGTTGAACAGGCTCAGCATGGCGAGGTATTGGAGGAACAGGTCAACGATGCTGCCGGTAAAGTGAAATTACTGAACGGGGAAGTGGCCTTCAATAAGAGCTTAGGCACATTGTTGGAGCGATTACAGGCCATACAAGGGACACTGGATCTCGCTCAGAGAGCTACGCTTGATGACCAACTACTGGAAGCCGTGGATCTTTTGCGCCAAGTAGAAGATGACCTTGCTTCGCTATCAGTCTCTCGAAGTGCGAGAGTAGCTGGTGTACTTGGAGCAAAGATCACAGATCTTCGAGTCCATGTAACTGAGAGATTGACAAAATGCTGGAAGGAATTTGTTTGTGTCAATTCATTTAGATCGTCAGTTGTAATTGACCAGCACTCGAAAAGTACGCCATTGTGACCCATTTACCACTCTTCACTAACCAGTGTTCAGTCTCCTCTACCATCAACATGACCTCCCTAGTTGAGGCTATGACACAGCTAGATCTATTTGACGAATTTTTGCAGCAGCTTTGCAAAGATTTTGAGTCGCTCATACTCATGCCTCGGCTTCAGGTACACGCAGATGGGAGCGTATCCTCATTAGTGATTGATGACTATGAGATTTCTGTGTCTGGCTCATCTTCAGATCTCAGCGCACAAGCACTTTTCTCCGATGTAGACTCCATCATAGAATATCTTCGCTCCAAGCTGCCGCCGCCTGTTGTTGAGCCCTTGGCTGGTCTTTTGATGCCACGTTTGGTATCGAGACTTATTTCGACCTGGCTTGCTTCAGCGGTTCCAGAAGAACTTGACGGCTTGGAAGATTTTGAGGACACAATGTCGCTAGTACAGCATTTCTCCGTTAAGCTAGACACATACGGATGGCCCGGTAAACGGGAATTACGAGATTGGACACGGAGTATACCAGACATTTGGCTTCGAAAGCGCCAAGAGATCTCCCTTGACCGTGTTCGCAGGCTTCTTTCCCAAGGTCTTGGTACTATAGAAACCGTCGAACGTGTGGAAACGCAGAAGCTTTCTCGAAATGACGAAGTGTTTGCTGGCAGCGGAGGAGGCGATGGTTGGGACGCTGGGTGGTCTGACGAAGAGGGAGCCTCACAAAAAAAGACCACTATCCCGCCAGACCCCAAAGCAGGCGGCCAAGGCGAAGGCGAGGAAGAGGAGGATGTTAGCGCTTGGGGCCTCGACGATGACAAAGGAGATGTGACTGGACAAGACGAAAAGAATGCTGTGACTGCGGATGACGATGCTGACGCTTGGGGATGGGGTGATGAGCACGAAGGCGAGGAGACTCACAGGCACCCACAACTTACTAACCAAACCCCAAAGAAGCCAAAGAGCAACGGAATACCTGACATACCTGCGGAAGCTGAACGAGAAGTCACTTTGAGGGAGACGTATAGCATCAGTCTTCTCCCCAGAGAGATCCTAGCCATCATCACCCAGGTAGTCTTTGATGCTGAGAGGCTCGAGACTAGTGATTACGCCGGATCACCCATTAATGCGGCGGCTTCAAATTTGCTTTCCCTGCCTGGTCTAATCCTGGCTATGTACCGAGCGAGTGCTTCCTCAAGTTACGCGCGACACCCGAGTGGATCCATGTTCCTTTACAACGACACTCTTTGGCTCACTGAACAGCTCCAGGACCTGCAACCTCAGCATACGACCTCTTCGGGAGCTCGAATACAGTCAAGGACTGCCTACAACCTCAAACTAGACACCCATAGCCTCGCCCTGGAGACCTTCGGCAAACGCGCCTATACCAAAGAGATGGAGTCCCAGCGCACCATCATAACCGACCTGCTCGATGGTGCTCAGGGATTTTCTAACTGCACTGAACATCCGTTCAACCAGGAATGTGATATAGCAATCGCCTCGACAGTTGACCGCCTCCGCAACCTCAATAGAGAATGGAAAGGTGTTCTTTCCCAGTCAGCATTATTTCAATCCTTAGGCTCTCTGTTATCAACCATGACCAACAAAATTATCGTAGATGTTGAAGACATGTCCGACATCTCTGAACCTGAATCCCAACAGCTCACCACCTATTGCAATCGGATTGCTGCCCTCGAAGATCTCTTCCAACCAACAACAACTACAAGTACCAGCCCAGCAGATCCCGGCCAGAATGAAGGGCATGATCCTCCTATTCCACTCACGGCGCTCTACACGCCGCACTGGCTGAAGTTCCAGTATCTGGCTAATATACTGGAGTCGTCCCTAGTGGATATCAAATACCTCTGGACTGAAGGGGAGTTGGGTCTTGAATTCGATACGGAGGAAGTGGTGGATCTGATTGTAGCGCTGTTTGCGGATAGTCCACATCGAAGGAACGCTGTAGCTGAGATAAGGAGGCGGCGAGGGGTGAGGTGAACAAAGCTATTCTGGTGGCAGGTGGCATTATCAAGTGTTCATGTCCCTCTCGTTGAATCGACCCTTCTGCATTGCGCTTCAATGTTACGCTTTGTTCGTCTACGATCCAAGCCACAGGGTATCAGATGTCTTCAATAGGGAGAGAACCGTTGTCTCGATTTGAATCTCTCAACTCTAAGCATTTTCAAACTCAGGACTCATCTATTGATTCAGGTAGGAACTGTTACTAAAATAGCTAATACAGCTTTCTAGGGACACAAATTACTTGATTTATGCCTTAGCAAGAAACATAACTACAATGGAAGTCTCTTCATCCTTGTGGTATCTCATTCCGGTCTCAGCCTTTCTCCAGCAAGCCTGCCCTATCAATTAGAAGACGCAACCACATCTATTCTTCCAGTTCCAGGCTCTTGTTAAAACCGATCTCGTTCTTGTTAGCTCCTTGGTGTGATCGGGATGGTCCCATGTCTGACACCTCCTAGGTCACGACTCGATTTTCTACCCGCATAGATGAATTTGCGTTTGGTTGACTTCAAATTGTATCATTATCCAAAATCATAAGGTCTATCCCAATTACCATTTCTCGTCTTCATGAAAGACAAGTAATATTCATGAAGGCTCTATTTTGACCAATCTGCGCATCTATCCCATCCTATTTCACCTCATCTCAACAACAAGCAATACAATGGTCAACCCAGCCCACAACCACATTTTTCTTCGTTCCGATCCTCCTTTCTCCTCACACTCTTATCTTACAAGAATCATAGTATTTTCTCTTCCATCACAACTTTTCGCAGTCCCACTAACCCTCATCTTATCCAACCTCGGTCTCCAAACACTTCAATCCGAAAGTTCGCTAACCTACACAACCCCAAGCGCAATTCCCACGACGCAACGGCCGATGCTCGCAAAGCCAGCTTCGCAGACCAGACCGCTAAGCCTGGATTTGTGGGCGGCTGGTGGATCAGCCTTACTCAGGGCAGTGGGAGATGATCTCATGAGTCGACTGCCTAGGTCATGTCAAGGCTGGGATCGATAGGATAGCTGTACAAGCATGGCTGTTTGGATGAGACCTCATGTCGTGATTAGGTCGGGCTGGTTTCAGGTATACCAGGGTACAAGTGGAAACTCGAGGGACTCTCTTCAAATGGTGCCTGTAGCCGTTGGGTTTAACCCTGTGCAATTTGATCGGCGGTGATGAAGCGGCAGTATAGCGTGATCCATTGGAGCTGGCAGCTTTGAAGAGAGCTCGTCCATGCTGTTGGGTGATTAATTACAGCGGTGAACGGATTAAAGCCTGACTTCTGCTCTTCTGCTTTGAGCAAATGCGCGGTACAATTGCTCATCGGAGAGCCGGGGAGCGGCAAGGCTGGGCTTTGATCAATCAATTGGCTGGCTGACGTATGCAGTGAACGATAGCATCCCATTGTCGAAGCTGCGATCTTTGAACTTAGCCTCCTCTTGCCTTCCAGGTAATACGTTCGCTCCGGCAATTGCTTCTGATACCCTTGAAGAGAGAAGACCTCTAAGTGGTCTTGTGACACAGAGAGGATTTCTGTTTCAATGCAACTCATCCGAGCTCATATTCAAGCATGTCAGAATACTAAATATCGGAGAGCAGTAAATCTCTAGCATCGTGCGTCCATTAGTTCTTTTGGGTCCCAGTCAAGTAGATCAAAATGCACAATGTCATGAGACCGGGGTGATCCTCCATCTTTATTCCCTTTTCGCGAAAACATTAGTGTATACGACATATTCCTTGTTCATCCCCCATTCTTCTCAGCAACCCTCCAGAATTTCCACCCTTCTCTATTCTCATGGCCCCCAGCACCTACAAGCTGCTCGACCCCCTCTTCGCCTTCCGCCTCAAGGAATTTTTCCTGGTCGATTTCTTCGCCGCCTTCCTCTGCACCCTCGTGTCTCAAGACGGCAGGAAAAAGAACACCAACTCCGTCCCCGCCGAGCGTGGTGTTGAATCTTTCAAAGTCTTCCGCATCGAGCCGCGAATCGAGCTCTTTCAGCTTTTCAGCCGACGCGTCTGGTTTCAGTAAAGTAATGGCGCTGCCACCACCTCCGGCGCCGGTCAGTTTCGTCCAACCTATACCTACTATATCGACGAGTTCGCGAATGCGCTCGAGGCGTGGGTGGGAGACACCGAGGGAGACGAGGAGGCCGTGATTAATATTCATGAGGGTACCGAGGGTCTGGGTAGTCAAAGAGTCCCTCTTGTCAAAATTAGGGGAGCTTATGAGTTCATGTGCTGACTTCGTCACTTGTTCGATTGCGTTCAATAGCATGTCCGTCACTACTGGCATCGTCTTCTTCAGGGTCCCGACCTTTGCCACTTCAGTGGCTGTCGAGCGAGGCTGGCGGGTATTGACAAGAAGAAGGGGGAGCTCGGGAAAATTTCGGAGGGGTGTGACGGTGGGTGGCTTGGAATAGTCTCCACGCTTAAATAAGACCGCTTTCCCGCCTGTGGAGACGGTATTATCGACGCCACTGGGGTTTCCATGGATGCACATTTCACCCACAAAAGCCCAGCGGTTGATGCGCTCAAGCTGCAATTCCGCCTCATCTGCGGGTTGGTCTTCATGGGGTCCAGCTAGGGTACGGATCTGAAGTAGCAGAGCCGAACTGAGACAAACACTTATGCTGGCACTACTACCAAGCCCAGCACCGATGGGAAGGGTGGAGCGGAGGGTATAGATGCACCCAGGAGAAGTTTGGGAGCCAAGGGAGAGGAAGAGGTATAGGAAGGCGGAAGCTGCAGCTTGATGGATCTTTTTTTGCTCGCTGGATACTTTAGGAGACACATTGGAGAGGTGAGGCTGCATGGCTTCGACGAGGTCAGGGTCAAGAGAAGTCACGAGATCGTAGTACATTTTCTTCTTCGACGGATGCGAAAATTTGGGCCACGGTAGGTCGTCAATATCCCATGTATGAGCAAGACCTATGTCTGGAAATCTGAGTGAGATGGTTCGTTGGGATTTTGACAGCGTCGTGACAAGCAGATATGACCGTAGAGATATCGCCGCAGCCATTGCTGCTTTTCCATGTACCACAGCATGCTCGCCGTAAACGATAACCTTGCCCGGCGCCGAAGTCATGAAAGCTGGGCTCATTGGCGAGGATGGTTTCCTATCCATTCTTGGCTTCGTCTTCAAAGTGCCATTGGCATTGCCTCCTGTACCATTGATCTTGGTGGAAGCCATCTTCTTCTCTAAAGATTCGTTTGCTGTTCGTAGACCGCTCATTGCAACTGTTGGCGTAAACTTGTGTTTAAAAAGTTTGTGTTCCCCAATTGCTTCATCTTTCTAGGATGAGGTTAGTTGTATGCCAGATGGCCATACTGATTATGATTCAGCGCCTAGGGCCCTGAATGATTAGACCAAAGCCTCAGCTTATGGCGAACAACTGCATTGGAGTGGATGCTCCGAGAATTGGCTGGAAAGGGTGAAATCCGAGAAAAAAGCTTTTGGGTAGGGCTTGCTAAGCTTCGCAAGGCTACTCGCTTCGAACATCGGGTCCTTCGAATAATTTAAGCCGATCTTAAAAACAGGACCCAGACGAACATCGCGAAAGACAGATCTCACGCGCATATTGTTCCTCTTCATCAAAACATCCCCAACATATACCTCAAACATGGACATTCTCCAGGTGAGTTAGATCATCGCTCACTTTCGAAACGGAAAACTCACAGGTACACGCAGCGTCTGGGACGCTTTCTTGACCGTCCAGGATTCCCTTGGAAGAAGCTCATTATCGGCTTTGAGCTTGGACAGTACGTTTTCGAAGGCTTCCTCTCACTCCGTCAATACCAAGTCCTACAAGAGAAGAAGCCACCGAAAGCTTTGGATGGAGAGGTCTCACAGGAGGTCTTTGACAAGAGTCAGGTGTGCATTCTTTTCCCTAAACACCAGAAGCTTAGCTAATGGAGCCTGTGCTCAGGCATATGGTCGAGCGAAAGCGAAGTTCGGCTTCGTCTCTGGCTTGTACGGCCAAATACAAAATATAGGCTTCATCCAGTACGACTTGTTACCAAAATTGTGGGCATTGACTGGTGTCTGGCTCACTCAATATGTCCCAGCTAAATACTCTGGCGAAATTGTTCACACGCTCATATTCTTCTTCACATTTAACATTATAACTACGATCCTCAACCTACCAACTGCATATTATGGCACTTTCGTCCTCGAGGAAAAGTTTGGATTCAATAAGCAGACAGTCAAGCTTTGGATCATGGACATGATCAAGGGGCAGGCTCTTATGGTCGTATTTGGGGCGCCGTTGCTGAGCGGATTCTTGGCCATCGTCCAGCAGACTGGTAATCAATTCTTCTACTATCTTTGGTTGTTCGCCATCGGTGTCCAGATGTTCGCCATCACCATCTACCCAATCTTCATCCTGCCACTTTTCAATAAGTTATCACCTCTGGAACCTGGACAGCTGAAGACCGGCGTTGAAGGCCTCGCGAAGAGACTGAATTTCCCATTGAAGGAATTATACGTGATTGACGGCAGCAAAAGAAGCGCACACAGCAACGCATATTTCTATGGCCTACCCTGGAAGAAGCACATCGTCATCTATGACACGCTCATTGAGAAGAGCGAGACAGAGGAGGTCGTTGCAGTATTGGCGCACGAGCTTGGTCATTGGAGCTTAGGTCATACCACCAAGCTGTTCGGAATTGCCCAATTCCACATGTTCTACATCTTCGCCCTGTTCTCCGTCTTCATCAACAATCGCTCTTTATACCAATCATTCGGCTTCCACACCGAGTTCCCAATCATTATCGGCTTCATCCTCTTTTCAGACGCCCTCGCGCCAATGGACACGGTGGTGAAGCTTTTGATGAACATCCTGAGTAGGACTTTCGAATTCCAAGCAGGTACGTCCCCAGTTTCCATCAATCTCATCCAAAGCTGACTTTCCCAGATGAATTTGCCGTGAAGCTAGGCTATTCGACTGAACTAGCGAAATCTCTTATCAAGCTGCAGATCCAGAATCTCAGTACCATGGATGCGGATTGGATGTATTCAAGCTACCACTTCTCACACCCGATCCTGCCAGAGAGATTGGGAGCGCTCGGGTGGGTTGCTGGCGAGAAGAAGGTCGGTGGAAAGGCGTCGGATGATGAGAAGCCACTCAAAGCTTCTGATAGGGAGTTGTAGGATAGAAAAGTATTGTCGTTTTCGAGCATTTCTCAGCAATAGTGCTCCGGCATGCGTCGTATAGACTAGACTTTCAAATCCAGGAAAATCATGTCCCTCGCCTCTCAGCATCTTTCTCCCTCTTCAACCGTTCGGCATTCAGCTGCCTCTGATTCAACTTTCTTTCCTTCTTCGCCTTCTTTCGATCTTCAGCCGATATTTTCTCCCTAGGAGCCCTAATCTTTGGCACCTTCCCACCTTCTCTACGGGACTGCCCCTCAGCATTATTCCTCTCCCCAATCTCCCCCTGCACCACATCCTGCTCGCGCTCATACTGCTCTTTATCCTGCCATTCACCCTCCATTTCCAAATCCGGCTGCCCCGCCACTCTTTCTTCCCTTGGCATACCCACTTCCGTCATCCCCACATCCTCCTCGCCAAAACCCTGAGTAATTGGATCAGGCCCCAATTGCTCGCCTCGTAGTCCTGCCTCTACGCGCCTGAGGTTGTGAAGTACCAGTCCTGTATTTGAACCTGCGGAGGGTACAATCGGGCCATTATCAGTGTGGAGGGCATTGGGATGCAAGGAGGGGTCTGTGGCTGTGGCGGAGAGGTAGGCGGAGACGAGATTGAGGGCTTCCGTAACGGAGATAGGCTTTGAGGCATGGAGGCGGTGCGGAGGGTATGCTGTTGTCATCTTTACACGCTCAGCAGGGTCGTTCCTATTGAAGCTAGGCACTGGCCAAGGTTTTGTGCAAGAGGCGATTTTCGACTTTGAGCAGGTGAAAGACCTTGTTGGAAGCGGAAAGTTTTGGCTTGGCGCGCGGACTTTTTGATAGCTTCAGACGAACGATTTTCAACCCTCATGAAGGTTCAGATGAAAAGGTCCCAGGCCGGACTTGAGACTTTTGATGTTGGACCCAAAAGATTCTAGCTTCTTTGGGCGTCCTATCCGAATTATACATCCGAGACATCTTCAATTGAAACCTCCGCTAACGAATTAGTTTCTTTTATCTATACGCAAGACAAATCTGCTGGCATCGTTGCACAACTGTCGATGTGCTAGCATGCTGCTTTCAAGCCGCTACTTGCAAGACGAAGGCGCGGCTGTTTGAGGTTTTCTTCCATATCAATGGATGTATACACCATAAAAAGATCGCTATATTCTTCGACGTACGCGTGCAACCTACGAGGCAAGATCCGGAATGGCTCGTGTACAAGATGTAGAAGTATCAGTAGCCAACAGTGGTCTGGATCTTAATTACTGAGATATCGGGCCTTTATGAAGCTGTGTTTGTATAATTTCAATGCCATCCCGTGGTATGGCATCCCAGAACGCCAATGCTCGATGCTCCTTTGCCGTTACTCCATACTTGCTATTGCAGACTGCTGTAAGCTGTTCCCATTACTAAGGAAAGGAATGCCGATACACAATCATTTCGGCCACCTCTGTTTTGGCAAACCACGTCCATGACCCAGCTACCAAGTTCGTTAGCCACTTCGTCCTCATTGATATCTGTCACACATGCAAGCCTTACCTGTTTCCATTCCTGTATCAACTTCGGCATCCCCAACATAGCCTGTTTCCTCTTCTCCAACCTTCCCTTCATAGTTCTCTCCCACAATTTTCCCTTGACCTTCTGCCCTACTCCCGTACCCTTCACCCTCAACCCATGTTGCTGCCTCCGCATAATCTTTTCCTCCGTACCCTTTACTGTATAGGGCAATAAGTCCTCCACTCCATTTGCCCTAGCCATCTTCACCAGATCGGCCTGCCGCCGTAATGAGAACACGGGACCATGCCACTTTCCGGTAGCAGAGTGCTTGCGCGATTGGAATGGATTTGGATATGGGAGGGGAGGGGGCGAGTCTGACAAGGTGGCGTCTTTGTGGGTTGCGTTAGGGTCGGTCGAGGAGATATTGAGAGATGCTGAAGATACTGGAGGGCGAGCGGTCAAAGATGCTGGAGGGTAGCGGGCAAAGAAGCGCAAGAGTCGTGGTGGGAGGCGAGCTTCACATACTCCTGGGTAGCCATGGCTTTAGGAATCGCTTCGTAGCTGGCGACCCAGGAAAATTTGAAAGTCGCTGCAGTGAGCTCGTTTCGTGATATATGCCCTAACGTAATAGAGGGTAGAGCAGGCCAGCTTTCACCGTCGATGGTACTGTCTCTCAAGAGAGAGTTATGAATCCGTCTGTCTAGAACCAAGGGCTGTGTTAGCGTCCCGGCCGCTAGTGCTACAGACTTGGTGGGAAAAGTCAACATCCCGCATTGGACCCTTACGGCCAAAGCCTAGCGTCCTCCAATTAATCTTTTGCAACTTGATGTTGATTTGCGACGACAGCATCGAATACTACTCATCAAAGTTGCTTGAAACTTGGAAGACAGAGCTTCACCGAAAAATTTCTTACAATCGTTATCAGTGTACCTTGCTTAGTGCCAGAATCTCTCCATATCGTGTAGCCTCGAACACAAAATTTGGTCAATTTCTGTTAGGCATATGTTGTGATCAAGGAACTTGATAATGGCGTATGGAACCCAGGGCCATTCGGCCTTCGCAACCTTCCTGATACTATGTCGTACGTCTATTCCCTACTGATCTTCTTACAGAAAACGTCAGACAGAAATACTGATACGGACACAGCAACATCTTTCTTCCTGGGTATACTCTTCTCCCTATTCCCTTACGACTACCCACTTCTTTGGACATCAGCACCCTGCCCCCCCGAAGCTTTCATCAACCTCGAAAACCATCTCCACTTCCTCCACGACTCACCACTCATCATCACCCGCATCTTGCATATAGTAATCGCAGTCGGCCTCCTCGGCTTCTTCATCAAGCTCTACAAACCTTCCGAGTCCAACAAGTTGTTTGATGGAGCTAGCTTGATGCTCTACACTTGTGGAATAATCATTTACGTCGCCAATATTGTAAAAGGCATGCGTGTAATCGCCTCGGGAAAATATGATGTTGAGCTTGTAGAGGGCGAGGTAGCCGTTGGTGGTGGCCAAAGTGATACGCTGGGAAGAGATGATAGTCTGAGAGTTATGGCGGCTAGTAATACTATTCTTGCGCTTGTGCTCGTGGGGGTTTTGGTGCTACAGGCGGGACAATGGTATGCTGAGAGGAAGGACATTCAAGAGCGGGACCAATTCAGGGAGAAGGAGGCTGGTGCTGGAACGAAAGGTGGGGAGGGAAACAAGCACAGGAGCCCGGCCGGGTCGAAGAAAAAGAACTGATGAGGTTTAAACATGGATATCAGTGGGATGTACAGTTCTCCCATGTTCAGACGTATGTGTGTGTTATCTGTCTGTAATAAAAAAAGGTTCGATTGCCTTTGATTTCGTCACTTTTGTGTGTATATTATTTCCTCCTGCTCTCTTGAAATTTTACACAAGCGCTCAGTGGGTTTTGGAAGCTCTTTGATACTCGAGTTCGTTGGCTACATGCCATTTGCTCTCGCCGTGCGGTAGGAGATTTCACAGTATCATTTTCCAACTTGTTGCATCTCTTCTTCGAAATGCCGATCACTATTGATTTCGATAACAACCAGCTGCTTTCCACGTAAAGCTCGAATATGAAAAGGCTTACGTTGATCGCTTGCCCTTCAAACCAGCTCTTCTATGGCTTCGCTTGGTGGGGCATACTCGAGCTTCCTGGCAGACTCGCAAAACTGACCTGGCACAGTACTGCGGGAACGTCCAAATAAAAAGGAATTTCCAGCACCTCCATTCACGAAGACTTCGAGACTCCGCCTTTATCAATATCACCTAACCGAGGAAGGAAGAGAAAATGCTCACATACCGTCGGTGAAAAGGTCGGAGCATGCCTGCACCAGGTACATCTCCTTTGTACGAATACAAGTACTTGATTCGTCCCCTTTTGCCCAAGTGCATTGAAACATGTGGATAGCAAGAAAAATCGATTGGAATGTCTTTCCCACAAATCTTCTGTTGAAAAAATCAGCACCTCCCGCTCAAAGCGTTTGCAAAAGCCCACCTTTTGTACAAAAAAGCACGGCCAATTTAGTTTGCCCAAATTTCAGTGCCTGGGTCAATTGTATGGCGTAGCTAATCTAAACGGGCACGGGTTTTCGATTAGCTAGTATGGCTTGATAACGAAGACGAAATAGAGAGCGAACACACCAGAAAGAAGGCTTCCGTCCCATGCTCGAATAAAAGGGACATTATCCGCTGTGAATTGTGTGTGTCGTCCAAGATTCCCGACGGCAGCTCCTTTGCGACGATTCATCAACATTGTTTATGGCTCATTTGCTATGTCTGGCGTAATAAAGCAAGAGAACCGCCAATATCGCCAACAGCATCAAAGTCGCAGCTAGCGCATACATCGCTGTCGGTGTTTCACCCATTTTGAAGCTAAGAGACTTTGCTAGAATTGATTTTTGACATTATTATAAACTCACAAAAATAGGCTTGGTGAAGTCCAAGCCCACAAGACAGTAGCAATATCTGAAGGTTTTGGGAATCTAGAACATATGCTTTGGAGAATGGACGCGATAAGTGTGCACCGATGATGTAGTGAGTGGGTTGAGTAGTCTTGCCTTCATTGAACATAATAGCAATGCAAGATTTACGAGACCTAAATCCACTATGTATAGAGATATTGGCGATTCAGTGCTAAGTTAAGATCTCAGCACCATTTCGATTACCTACATATACCGCTCTTCACTCAATACCACCTCCCGCCGACACTTTACACTCGGCTCAGAGCATCATGCTCTTCACCAGACCCTCTAGCTCATGACAGCCCTTGCTCGACAGCCCTTGCTCTTATACCGGTGGCCGCACCGACATCCTTGACCCAAAGCTGTATGTTTATGCAATTCAGGATGCTGACATCTAAGACATAGCGCTCACACGTGGTAGCGTCGAGCCCCGCGAAGCGCAGTACACATCAGAAGACGGATGGAGCAAATCCTAAGGGCTAGCAAATGTATGGCAGGCTCGATGGCTGTTGGATGTGCAAGGAAGATGAAGCGGCAACAATCTGCGGTTGATTCGGATACCCATTCGAGCGCATCGTATAGCAACCTGTAATGAATAGAGTAGGCTTTAGGGGAGTTGGTTGCCTTCTGAGACCAATAGCATCATAAAATGCTCAGGTGCTCTAAAGCATGTCTTTGTTTAATATCAATCCTTTCATAAAGAAAAATCCACTTTTCCCCCCCATCGACCATCAAAGCCATTTGCAGGAGAAAGTTGAGCTGGAAAGCTAATCAATACCTTGAAAAAGAAATGTCCACCTCCAAGTTGCATTGAGGCGCACTTCCTCCCACCGAGGAAGGTGTCTCTCCTACGCAAAATATGATGTTCATTTGCTGTAGTGATGCATAAATTATTGCATACCGTATTCGACCTCATGTGACGACACAGGAGGGAAGTTTGCTCTAGGATCTCTGTCTCCGACTGCGCTGGGAAGCAACTCAAAAGTAAATAAAGAGGCGAAAACAGCAGAAAGATCCTTTTGATTTACATATTCCGGATCGTAGAAGACATATATGCGTACAACATATCTGCTCAGCGCACAGTGAATTCATATCTGCTCAACGCACAGTAGCAGTGTAATCTATCGTGGTATCCGTCATTGCACATACTCAGTCTCGCACCTCATGTTTCAAACATAGTCCTTAGCTCATACAGTGGCCGTTTCCTCATTTGTATACGCCAAAAGGAGAACCGTCAAAGCCAATTCGAGCTCTAGCCAGAAAGGCGCCTGTTTGCGAGCACTTAACATGCTAAAGCTGCTAGAAAAGATCATATAAGACACTCACCTCCAGTGTTACCTTTCCCAGTTGCCCTATGAAGAACCGTTCGTCCGCGCAGCCTGCTGCTTTGCCATGGCAGCCTTCAATTTCGGTGAAAAGTCTCGTTCCATGACTGTGTCGCTGTACTCTTGCGAAAGAGTGATTTTCGTGCCAGTCTTATCAAAGTCGAGTAACCACATATACTCATTGACATACTCTCCAGCCACCGTGTCCGCTCGCGCCTTTAATGACAAGCAGATACGGTTGGCTGTATCGTCTTCGATCAAGTCACTGATCTTCAAGGAAAAGTTGTGGAAGATGGCGCGAAGCTTGAGCAATGAGGTGCGGTAGGTGGCATTGTCCTGTTCCCCAAGCCCCATTGACAAGGGGAGGAATCTGCGGATACAATTTGGACTTCGGTAAGAAATGATGGTGTCCACATCCATGTTATTGAATGCTGCAACTAGGGCCTCTGCTGTTCTTCTTCGCGTAGAGACCGTCATTGTGGCCAAGAAACCCTTTTTCCAAGCTCTATGCTCTCCTTCAATATACAAAAACAGTAAATGACTGGTATTCCGAGAGGAAATGATCAAGCAACGGAGTAAGCAAAGAAATCCCAAACATTGCCGTTCTCCCCTCATATAATGCCTGCCATGGTTGGATTCACACTAAAGATTTTAGTAGACCACCAATCTAGATCGGGATTCAGTCGCGAACCTTTTCGTCTGACCAGCGTGACCTCTATCCACTTTAGTCCAAGAAATTCCTCAGTCTCGTCGCGAAGTAGTTTAGTCCAGATCAGTCAGGTGTCAAAAGAGGAAAAGTCCAACTGTGAGTCCACAAAAATGGATTTCGTGATCGACATTTTGACGTGGGAGTCGGCCTAAAAAGGTAATATGACTACACCTCCCATAGGCGAAGGCCTGGAACAATCTTGTTTAATCCTAAAGCTGATTTTTTCGGTGACTTTCATCAAAAAAACTTCGACTGCGATCACGACTCCTCTCGAGTCCACCTCCTCTTGGACCAGCAGAAAAGGTTCGATGCGAAAAGTTCAAGGGCATAGCCGTGGCAAGTGGGCAATGCACTCCGTGAGTGGTTTGCGTAGATATAACACCCTATTGTTGGAAACACACCCGCCACATTAGCTTCGCTGTCATCCGAGGAATCATTTGGAATGGAGGCACAAGGTACAGAATAATACATTTGACATTCACCGTCCGTCATCCAGAGTCAGGCGTCCGCGAGTGGCCAATACCTCATTAGACCAAACTTTGATCGTATTTAGATGCAATCCTGCAAGACCAACTTGTTCCGACACAGCCCGTATGCGTATGAGGGCGGCGGCGGTCTAGAACAATCCAGAGACAGCCTATCGCTTTCAATGAAGCCGAAGCGAAGCGAACGGGACGTCCTTACAGCACACACACGCCACTTGCCGTCATGCTACCATAGATTGGCTTCTTCGAATCAGTCCATGGAATTTCTTGGGAACCAACACCATAGCTGATGCCAAAAGTGCGTTGAAAAGACGTCACAACGAGCTTGAGTTGCTTCGCCAAAGTCCTTGGCCTAATCTTACTGGGTGACGGACACAGAGAATCATCGGATTCTAGAGTACGCTACTTGTGCTCGATTTAGTCATGCTTCGTTTGAGTGACACGTCGAGGCACATGCCGCCCACACGCCCAAAGACTGCTTCCTGGAAAGTATCAGCAAGTAACAGTAGAAAAAAGTTTCGCACATCGACTTGCCTGTTGGCAACCGTTTCCCCCACGCCTTTCAAAGATTCTTTACATCGAGAACCACTTTTCATCTCCGCTCTATACTGTTTCTTGATGCATCACACCATTTCCTCGCATTGATTTTGGCAAAGATCTTCCAATAAACTGGCACCCTCTGCTATGGGTACTTTCAGACGCTGTTATCAGCACGGGCCTTTACCGAGTGTATTCCAAGGTACACCCGTGAGATCACCATCGAAATTTGCGTTCCTGTCATGTAGTCTTCTGTTAGTAATTTCCCACCAAATGATATCAGAGACTTTACAAATTGTGATATCGATGACAATTATGGAGGGGAATGAAGGGCCTGATAGAGCCTCGACTGATGATTTGACTGAAATTTGTCATCATCGTGTCACACAAAACTGCAATCATGAACCAGCTCGAAAGCTTAAGTGTCGTCTGGTTCCTTGATATTTGTCCGGAGAGTATCTGACGAACACTGGACAAATCAATGGCTGGCAAGCGCTGACCATAACGAGCGAAGTCTCAATCATTGGTCAGTACAAGCTTTGGGTAGAATACTTGTGTCTTCTTGATACATTGGCGTTGTCGCCTTTCGTTCATTTCCAATTTAGTGCCTACATGCCAAATCATTAGGTATCTTTTACATTGGTAATATTAGCTTCAAGCCTACACGATCAAATGTCATGTGCTGAAACGGCTTACTCTTTCTATTCGATCATGAATTGCCATCTAAATGGCGCCTACTGCAATTACCTTATATTGTATGAGCTTACTCGTAAGCTGTTCGGACCTGGTTACGACTCACAAAGCTCACAAGGGAGACAGCAATCTCCCACTTGACAAGCCTTCGTAGTGACCAGGTCTTCCGGGACGTCGGCAGCGGCACAGATGGTGTCTATTGACAGACGTACAGCAGGATTAGGTAGGGACATGATTATGACTGCCAGAGTTCGATCAGCTCAGTCCTTGGGGAAATTTGGCAGAGCGAGGACCATAAGATCCCATGATACAGCACATCTTATCAATACATTTTCCGGGTGTGCCATCAAAATCATTCTAGCTAAAGTCAAAGCGCAGTCACTGGAGCAAATTCGCAAAGAAGAACGCGATTGTCCACGCATAAAAATGCCAATCATTATCCACAGAGCAAGATTCAGAATTGGACCCCGTCTGAGTATCCTTCCTGTTGTACAAAATCAACACCCTAGGAGGAGCAGATTTGAGTTCCTGACCTCATGGTCTATACAGGAGAAGTCCCGCCAATCTCGTCGTGCCAAAGGTCAACGTCTGCGTCCAAAGCGAAGCATACTCAATCTCCACAGAGCTCGTCAGTTTAGCTTCATCAATGGACCGGTGTTCCAGATCTAGACTTCTAGAGCGAGGAAACCCTGACCATCTCAGCCCCAATATGTCTCAAATCGGTCCTACGCCCTTAATTTCACCATCGAGACTCACTAGTCCATATCTTGCTCATCTGTCCTTAGCTGAATCAGATCACTTCTAAATGAGATATTGGCCAAGGATATAGTTCTAGTGGCTTCACTTCGTTTATTTACACGTCACATCTTCTACATTAAGAAGATGTGAGCCTTCGATTTGTGTACACGATCTCGCCTCTCAAAACCCAGCAAGTCAACCAGAAAATCCGCCAGCGATAGGTCGTGTGGTGCATCCATTCAGATCACGATTAATGCAGTAAAGGTGGACTTCATACTGACTCTGAAATCCTTCCCAAGTTCTTGCCACCACCTTCCTCGGTATAGGTCTAATTCTCACAGGCTGGTCAAATCGACTCGAGGAGTAGCTGAGATTGCTAATAGAGCGTACAAATACGGATCAATCGAACATGGTACTCGGAATCAGCGCAACGGTCAGCAATGCGACACTCACCTTATGCACATGTCACATCAATCTGTTCTACCACGCGCCGCTGATTCTTCTATGCGATCTCTGCACTTCAGGCTCGAGCCTAGTACAACTACCAATTTGGATCTCATCAACCCTCGCCTTGAGGCAAACATTGAACATAAAATTCATGCTAGAGCTATCCATTCACTGATTAATCTGCCATGACCTACCTTCCGCACAGCCTCGGCTCCCAGCTGAATTTGCATATTTCCCTCTTGGCCCTTGCTCCTCTCACTTTGCTAGAATCAGTAACGACCTACTGTAGAGAGCGGGCCCATCGCACGAAGTTGCTACTGCGTAGAACCTACAGTAACAATGACTTCCTACTAATAATATCAGGAAGCACAGCATTCAGGTCAACAGACATCTCAATCTATCATCTCATGCCTCACCCCTCGTAGACTTCTCTCCTCTATATACCTTCTCCCTCCCTTCACTCAACCAAACCAATCCTGCCCCGGTGGTTCCGGACGCCTCCACGGCTTCATCCCATTCGCACTAATCTTCAACTCCCCTTTCAAATACCTCTCCATGAGATCCCTCGTCCTCATCGCCGATATAATTCCCAATCTAATAATTCGCGTTGTCAGCACTACTCCCTCCACTATATCCCTCCACTCTATCTCTCAGCAATTACAAATATCTGACTCGCAAGCTGTGAAATCCTTCCACACTAAATCACCAACAGACAAAAGAAAAAAAGGGGGAAGCTCGAGTAAAATGTATACATACTCATCAACACCCCCCGGATCCCTCTTCCCATAAAACTCCACACAATACGGTTTCGGATCTTCTGGACAGCGCCATGGGTGGGCGCAGGTGCATTGTTTGGCGAGGTAGCGGTTCATGTGGTCGCGGAAGAGGCGTGCGTGGTAGTTGTCTTTGTCTTGTTCTGGCTCAATGTGTACAACTCCTGTCTTCGTCTGTTCGTTATTTCCAGGCTGCTCGGTTGCCAAGGGTTCGTTGGTGTTAGATGTCATGATTGGTTCGTCGCTGAGATGGATGCGTCTGGGAATTTATGAGCGCCCCTAGAGATTTTGTCGAGAAGGGACCGAAGCGGTGATATTTAGTACGGAATAGAAAAGTGGTATAGTCAGTGGTCGTGTTGCCCGACGGTGGATGGATGAAAGTCTTGAGGTGCGAGATAGCTTGTGATTCCTAGATCATGAATTACCGTTAATCAGAGAAGATGCGGTGCTTCAAGAATATTCGAACAACTGATATCTACTCCTAGGAAGCCATCGATACACTCAGTCCTGAAATGCTACCTAGCGATGCTCCTTGGCGGCGAGTAAGGCTTTGCTGTGGGTGCGACAACGCCTCATCCTCACACTAACTTAAAGAGATTAGCTTGGGGATGCTTTTCGAATTCTCTGACATTTGTCCAATATCTTGGGCTACCTCCTTGAATCAAACGTCAAAAGAATAGTTGTGATTTCATTTAACGGATTGGGGTATCTAAATACAAAGATCGCTACCCCCTTAGCGACCCTTTCCAAGAACATTTGGCGCCAATGCCTCCTTTCTTTCTCCTTAGAAACGCCATATTCACGTTGTGGGCCCAGATCCCCAATGCCTGGCCAATATGAATGTAAAGAAAGAATCATGACTCGTGTAAATAGAACAGATATAGAAGTAGCAAGGTTAGTGTGTTGGATTAGTAATTTTGATGACAGTCATTGGATGAATTTGATAATCTTCTCTGACAACCCTCGCCTTGACCATTTTGAAGGCTGAAAAGGGAAGGGGCCACCCTGCCTATGATTGCGTTTCGTGAAAGGCGATCCGAGACGACGGTTCTTCTTTCGAAGCACGTTTGAAGATGAAGAGGATGAGCATTCTTTTATTTAAGAGCGAAGAAGGATGTAGTAGGCTACCGAGGTGGAGTGGTGGCGATTGCTGGCGTTACAGTCCGGGAGCTGGCCACTGGAGACTTCGCAATATGGGCAGGTACATTCGAGACGCTCGTTTGCTTAGCAATCATTTGCATCTTCTTCCGAAGAGCAGCGAGGCGGGCGCGAATACTTTGCACAACTGTAATGATTACATCAGCCCAAGAAGAGCCCAAGACAGAGGGCAAGGACACTCACATTTGAGGACCACTTTCCTATCCTCCGCCTCTACCCCGTTGATAGTATCCTCTTCTGTATTCGAGCTCTTCCCCGTCTTGGCTTTCGAAGATGCCCTAGGTAAGGGCTCGTCGTCATTCTCGAGTACAGCCTCTAACAATCTGATCGCCGTGATGTAAGACATCTCACAGTTTGGCAAGTCCTCTCCCACCAGCTCGCTGACAGCAGCAGACTTGCTCATCTCCAGCGCCCGGTCATACATCAGCTTCTCGGCCGTTACACCAGATGTGACCACGACATCATCCGCCGAAGCTCCTAATCCTGCTGATCCGGACGTGGTAGCATGGTTGTTTGGATGGCTTGGGTGGTCTATTGGTAGCCTCTTCTGAGCTTCGATGAGCTTTAGCCGTACGAATTCGGCCTTAACAAGAACCTCGTTGAAGCGATCTCGGACCCACTGAACGGCAGCATTGACACGATTACCAACTGCCACATTGGCAGAATTACTTTGAGTGCGCGGTGAAGGAGACTGCTCCATGATTTCTCCCCTGTTCTTCCGCGCCCACCATGCGCCTGCAATATCCATGGATCGGGCAAGCAGTGACAAGGCTTTCACGTAGAGCACCAACGCCTCTTCGGAAAGTGTGACGATGGCATCAACAGTCAAGCCATCGTCTTCGGTACTGCTTTGTTCGCCCTCAATTCCTTCAGAAATACCCGCTTGCCTAAGACCAAGGCCTCGATCGGTCGATGGCGGTAAAGGGGTTAGCTGTTTGTACTTCACCTCGGCAAAGCCATACACAACGTCACTTCTGTGAGCCGATT
Source organism: Lecanoromycetidae sp. Uapishka_2 (assembly GCA_035521555.1). Classification (NCBI taxonomy): domain Eukaryota; kingdom Fungi; phylum Ascomycota; class Lecanoromycetes; species Lecanoromycetidae sp. Uapishka_2. The sequence continues at coordinate 93,330 of JASZXT010000005.1, forward strand.
CTTCTATGATATAGACGGCCTTAGAATCCTCGTCTGCCGATGCTGCAGCCTTGGAGCCATCCTCAATTGTTAAAAAATTGCCCTGATTGATAGGATACGCCGGGAAAGGGCTGTAGGAGGGAGGAGAAGGACCTCCACGCCCGATGTTCAAAGGGGGAGAAAAGCCCATGCTAAACAGTCTCCCACTTGCCATATTGATGGCTTTCGAAATCGCAGAAGTGGCCGACGTAGAATCTCTTGATCTTCGCTCGTACGAGTTCTGTCGTTGATGTGCGTGATCAGGCCTTCTTCCCGAAGCAAGCTGCATCGCCCGTGAAGGCGTGACCTGAGCTCCAGTGGTTGAAGTGGGCTGTCCCTGAGTCGTCGCTCGTCGTACCATCGCACCGCGTTGCGCATCGTTCTGGGCCTGACTTGTATTGTGAATCCTTGGACTGGCCGCCATCTCGTCGGCAAAAGCATTAACTTGGACTTGATTCTTGTCTATGACAACATAGTCTCTTTCAAAGGCGACCTCTTGCGCTGCACGTTCTCTTTCGGCTCTCGCTTCCCATACAGCTGTATCGTCTCTTCTCTGCGGAGCTTGCTCTTGTTGCTGGGGCCTTTCCCGAGGGTCTGGAGAATTTGAAGACGCAGATCTTTTACTAGGCTGTCTCTCCATCACTGCTGCAACTGCCGTCCTGGGCACCTGTGCATGCAAATCATTTCGTTCTGGGGCTGTGGCGTGTGAGACCATGCTTGGACGACGAGCCGGGGCAATCTGCCCCTTTGAAAATTCATCCAGATGGGGATTCTCGTTGCTGTGACGTTTTCCCCGTAAGTCAGCAGTGGCTGAGCGAGGCGGCGTACCAGAGGATCGACGTTGGAGGAGAGCTTCACCCCGCAGCATAGCAGTTTGTGGACTACTCGAGATCTGTTTCCTGGGCGATTGTGATAGAGTGCCTGCAGCATCAACCTTTGACAATCTCGGCGCAGAGCCTTCGCCAATATCGGAAACCGGAGCTTTTCCCTTTGCAATATGATTAGGCTCGGGCTTCAGTGTTTGAGCTGGTCTATCCTCGTCTGCCAGGCCTGGAATCTCATCCAATACCACAGTGTTAGTGAAGAAGTTTTCGAAGCTTAACCTCTCTACCGGATTCCGCTTCAAGAGGCCTCGGATGAGCTTTTTCATCGAATCGCTCAGATACACTTCCTCCGGAAACTTTATCCGATCTTCACCACGCTCAATCTTTCGCAATAGCTCCACATGATTTGAGGCTCTGAAGGGGGGTTTGCCGACCATCATCTCGTAAAGTACAGTCCCGACAGACCACAAGTCTGCCTTCGCGTCGTATTTTTCATACCTAAGTATTTCAGGTGCCATATACAGAGGAGAACCACACAACGTCTCCGCCAAAGAAGTTGCGGGCAAAGATCGGGCAAACCCAAAGTCTGCGATCTTCAGGGTAGGCAGGGATTCTATGCCAACAGACGGTGCATGAGAACTTTCATGAGCGGCGTAAGGAATAGTTTCAGGCTTGGCCTTGCCATAAAACAACGGCGAAGGATCGAGGAGAAGATTCTGGGGTTTCACGTCGCGATGGATGAAGTTTCTTGCCCGTAGAAATCCCAGAGCACTAGACAATTGCTTCAAAAAATGTCGTACGATGACCTCATTCAATCCTCCGGCAGTGGGGTTTGGATATTTCCTTATCATGTCAGCTGTGGTGTCATGTCGAGAAAGGGTGTCCCGCTTCTTGATGAAGTATGATAAGTCGCCCAGTTCACAGAATTCCATGATGAGGTGTATATTCTTGTTGTCTTCTTGACAGTCAATGAGGGCAACAATGTGTGGATGATGAAGGCTCTTCAATATGTGGATCTCAGAGTAGAGATTTTCCTTGAGCTTCTTGTTCAGCTTTCTCAGGTCGACAGATTTGATAGCAACATAGCCGCGTTTCTTCTGCAGTGAAGAGAAGCTATTAGTATGACTCTCTTCAATTAAAACAACGGCAAGCAAGCCACAAGACTATTCACAATCATGATACTGGTCAAGCATGAACATGAGGCTGAAAAGTGGTGGTAAAATGCTGGGATGGATAGTCTCGATACTCACGGAGGTGGAAGCTTTGTAGACGGTAGCAAAGCTACCTCGGCCTATCTCCTCCAGTTGTCTGTAGCTGCCGACTGCCATGTTCTGTTGAGCAGGATCTCCCGTCCGCCTCGACGATGAGGAGGCAGGTTGTCTAGTGGCCATCGTGATCGATCAGGTGTAAGAGCTGCTTCTCAGAGCATCTGATGTATGCCAAGCCTACCACTGCAGGTGAGGGTATAGGGTAGCTGTCAAGCTGTTATACATTGGTACGAGTTGTTGTTGGGTTGATGAGGTTGAGTGTTGATGGGAACTTGGGAAGTCATGTCAGATGCAGGACGTCGATCATGGTAAGGAACGCTGTCGAGGCATGGCGCTGATAGGTTCGATTGCTTAGTCTGCGGTGATGCAGGGACGGAGAGTAGTCGAGGAGGTACAGAAAACGTTGTACCGCGGGGTATGCTGCGTGTAGTAGAAACGGGGCGTCACCCGACCTCAGACGCCTTTTTGCTGGTGACTGGCGAGACTGGTGCTTGAAGAGGTGTGACTCGACGCGGGATGTCGAAAAGGGATTAGGTAAGAAATGAGGTGCTAAGGCACAAGTATGCTTTCAGTACGAGAATTACAAGTGGTGATACTTCTAGATAAAGATATGCAATGAGGCAGTGAAAGTTCAAGAAAGCAGAACGTTGCGAAGCCCAACAAGTGTAAAAGGGGGGGATTTTTATTGCATTATAAGGTATTGTATGGTTGTTGCTCTGCTCTGCAGTGACGCGATGAAAGTAAGGTATGGTGTCGCTCATGCCCAGAGAGCCCTGTCCGATAACGATAAGAAAACAACCGTCCCCTCCCCTCAATCACAGATCAAACCAGCAGCCAGCAATTCGTAGCGAATTATTATTATTGTAGAGTACTCTGGGAAAGGCCAATGCTCAACAATCTATGACCACTCTCATGAATCTCACACTTAGACAATTAATTGGAATACCTCATCATTAGTACAACCTCCCGTCTCTATGATACTTTACTATGCAAGGCTGCTGCTCGCCACTGATTAATTCACTATGGATTCCATAGGTACATCGATTGAGGTACTCATGATCAGCATACGATAAGCTTAATAGCCGTAACCTTTGTCCGCTTACACGGCCAGATTGTTAGGCTGCCACAGATCCCAATAGGCCACCACAGGCCTGCAGTAGGCCTGCGCACTGCGATAGCCCGTTCACCCCTTTGCAGCTTGGCTCGCTGGTTGCCTGGACGAGTAAAGTGTTGCACGATTCAATGGTACCTGTACCCCACCGAGCCCACGTAACAGCGCATTTGGCCATCTACTTTCTAACCAAAAATCGTAATCCTGCCTCCCAATGATGTTATACACTGCCCAGACCCTGTAAAGTCAGGCTCCCGTAGTTTCCTCGAGGCATTCACTCACCCCAACGCCTGTCGCTGATGCCTGCACAAAAGTCAAATCATATTCGAAGGCCTCGAACCAGAAGCCATAGAATGACAGGCACGATAACGTTGTCGTTACCCCCAGTCAGCACTGCTTCCGTAAGACTTGCACCAATGGCCGCAACTGCTGTTTTGCTAAGAGTCGTGACCCATGGATCCCCTTGATCACCGTCCCAGCCTCCGAGCACCAGCCACCATCTAGCGAAGTTGAGCCCTAAGATGACAGCAACAGCAAAAGCAAGGCTACCTTCCAAGCTCTTGCCGCCACTCCAGCACCATCTTCGCCGGCCAAAGCGCCGACCAATCAGCGAGGCGGCTGCGTCTCCCATGCCCACACAGACAACGCCGGCAACCATGCTCACTTCTCGTCTCCGTACGTCCCATCCCTCCCATGGTGATACCCCTGTCCTCTCAACGGTAGCAAGGGATAACCACAAGGGAATTGCACATCCTATCAACAAAAAAATATGAGATACAATGACAGGACCTCGGTGATCTCTTCCATCCACGTAGGGTGCTAAGAAGTATGTCAAGGGTCTTGAAAGAGGCGGTAGTTGTGAGGCCCGGAAGAGGTCCAGGAGGAGGAAGATTGCCAGAATAAGTATGAAAGCAAGAGAGACAAACCCTGGGTCGACGAATATGCCTGGCATAAACATTGCTACCATCATTCCGTGAAAGACTTTACGTCGGGTATCGACATCGGCAATCGCACCTAATCGAAAAACGACTGCTAAGCCGGCCGCAATGATGACTACGCAATAAGCGCAAATCAGCAACCGAGTATTGGCAGTGCCTATACTATCTGGCTTTAGCAGGTCCCAGCTGTAGTACGGTGATCGAAAGAAGGCAGGGATCCTTGGTGGTAGGCATATCCAATGCTCGAGGCCCCATTGGAAAACATAATGTCTGAAAGAAGGCAATTCACCAAGTAGGTAACCTAGAGCCCAACCCACCGGCTCTTGGTTGTGCAAAGCATAGCGGCCTATGTAGGGCCTGAGAGCAGCTGCAATAACCGTAAAAACGGCAGCATATACATAAGCTGCAAATATCCACTTCACCACAACGCTTTGTACTCTTGTCAACGATCCAAATGACCAAGCCTTCGTGGGTCGCAAAGATGCTGTCAAAGTCCGTTTGATTGTTTGTCTTATCAAGTCCTCTGTGGGCTGTTCAGCGTAGGATGGAAGAGTATAACGCCGATGCCGCTTCAAATCTGTCTTCAGGTCTTTCATCGTGCCGTTAGGAGATGGCAGCTTTGTAACACTGTCCATAGTAGTCACAGGCGTTTTTCTGATCTCGGTCGGCACGACATCTATTCCCAATTCAATCTCGCCCGTATCCACACTAATATTCTGCCGCCAGTGCGCGTTGCGGATGCCGCCAGTCGAACGAGATATCTGTAGTTCATCGCTATCTGATTGCTCTAGTTCTGCCGATACTACGCCCCACCTACTAAACCATCCCTTTGAGCAATCATCCATTGCTAGCAGAATCGTATTCCCTTCGCGGGATTGAGCCCTGGGCCGTTTGAAGCGCCAGCTTGGGATGCGTGCCAGCACGACTCCCCATCTTAGCACCTTACCACACAAAACGAAGATAGCAAGGCCGCCAAGCCACAGCAGTAACTTAAGAACAATGGCTTGCGGTGACTTAGAAAGTAGTAGGAGATTGATCATAGAGACGGACAGCAATTGCAGCTCTGCTGGCAAGAGACTTGTAGTTGTGAGATAATTCAGTGCAGTCATCAGGGCTTGGTGTAATGGATATATCAACAACAAGTTCTCGGCTTCATAGATCCTGCCAGTAGAAATCACCGAAGCTTTGTCTACTCCGGCGTTAAAAGGGTGCCAAAGCTCGGAGGCGATTGAAGGTATCGAAGAGAAGAACCAATGTAATGAGCTGTGCCATGGGACATTACTGTTGAAGGGTAGGACCTTGTTCGGCATCGAAGCGATGCTTAAGGTCAAATTCGGAAGCAGCACGGCCGTATGTGTTTGGGCCAATGACAAGGCCACGAAGACGGGGACGAGTACAGGATACAACAGAGGAGCCGGTTCGAAGGCGGACGGAACATGTATGTAGAAACGAGACCTGCCATTAGATACGCTCCGTGTATGATTCTTAAGAATTATCCGCAAAGGGTAGAGGACATAAAGACCCAAAACGACAGCTGCATGACTCAAGAGCGCGGCCGAAGTGTGGTTGAAATGGGATGTCATTGCGTGATTTGCTGGACTGGTTCGGCTCCGGGCGAACGTGTGCACCAGTGATGTGAGATCATGACTGCAAGCTACAAAGCCAACGGCCCCAAGTAAGATCGTCTCTGTGACTCTTCGTAGAAGCTCTGCTCGCCGCCTCCTTATGAACTTTTCCTTGAGTTTCCTCTTCTCCTCGTCTGTATAGATCGGGCTATGTACACCTATTTCGACCTTCTTGCGGCTCTTCGGCGTCAATTTGGGAGGCTCCCTATCAAGATACGACGGCGTGAGCAATGGGCTCGCTGTACCAGAGCCATCGAAGCCTTTGAAACCTTTCCTTGGCCTGCTAGGAGGCGCAGGAAGTCGTAGAAGACTTAGATTTTTCTCATCGTCTGCCTCTGTGCCACTCTCGCTTGGGGATGAAGTATCTTTCCGCCTCTTTCGGTGGTCTGCGTCAAAGTATGTAGCGCCATCAATCCTAGAGATTGGGCTCGAAGACTTTAAGCGGCGAAGGCGTTTGGCTCGCGGTGGGGCATTTGCAATGCCATCGTCTTGTAAGACATGGTCGTGGTCTCTGTGGTATGGATGCGGGAAACGAGATGGTTGATGTTGGTGCGGTGGAGTGTTTTCCTTAGCTTCAAGGTTCAACAGAGCTGCCTCATCGCCGTGCATGTCGAGCACTGGAATGGATTAAGGCAGGCTCATGCAGCTGTAGAGGTCATAACGTGAGAGCCGTACTTTAACTTTGTGTCGGACCGCCATGGTACAGCACAGCTATTATTATTTTATCAGACTTTATCCAAGCCTACGGAGTATTCTACGGAGTAGGTCGCCGCGAATGGTTAGGGCTGGGCTGAGGACAAGCGCTATCTAGACTCGATTGGGCTTGACGAGCTCGAAACCAGTCCTCTTGGACGACTTCGTGATCTTCAATCTGTCTAAGACCTGCCACAGTCTGCTTTGCAAGAATGGAACTCTCCTACTATCTTGAATGTTCTCCAAGGAAGCCTAGGCCGTCCAGGCTAATTCCAATGTTATTTAAGTTATAGCCGAAAACCTTTGATCCAAATAGGCTCTGAAAACGCGACTAAGCCTTGATCTCATGCTGAATGATGGCGCCGGCTGCGAGGCACACTCCTTCTTGTCCCCAGAGTGCTGTGCATGGGATGATCTGGACATTCAGGTCACACAATGTTGCTGGTCTGCATGTATAAACCGTCACATGGGCGTCTTCACCGGTTTTCATGCATTGAAGTAACTCAAGCACCTTGATACGGACCTCTCGGTCCGACGTGTTCAGTCCTATTTCGGTACATGCCACAAGATCCACAATTGGTCGGGTTACTCCCAAACTCTGCCATTCGATCTTGCAGCCACGCGGTAAATCGTCCACTTGAACGGCAAGAAACGGCGGCACCTTAGGACCTGTGTGGTTTGATAGACCTTCAAAGTCTGGAAGGGGCCTTGGTTTCGCATGCTCTTGTACTAAACTACCCATGCCGCCATATTTGTGGTCCCATACATCAAGGCCGTCATCTTCCTCTTCATCCTTTTCCCACATTCTACGGTCGTGCACGTGTCTCCAGGTTTCCCAAGCGATCTTTGCTTCCAATTGTAGGTTCCCCTTGCCAGAAATGAAGGCAACAGCACCAGTCCACCAGCTTACGGACATGGCTTTTCCAATCCTCCAAAGATGTTGCAAGGAAAGGCATGCCTGCCTTTGAAATAGATCCCACTGCCATTCATGCGCTTCGCTGGCCAGTTTCTGCATAGACGCTGGCACTAGTGGTATCTGACCTGCAACGTAGACCAAAGATGTTTCATTCATTTTACCCTTAGGCACAGATATGGCTTGGGAATAAGGTCCAATGTTCGCGGGCGCCCAGTACGATCGGGACTGTACATGAAGACCTTCTCGAGCTCTTGGAATACCAAGATCGATAACAACTGAAACCATCACTTCAACTCGTGGCGGCAAAGCCCGGCCACATGCCACCGTAACACGTGCCGGTGGGTTAGGAAACGCAAAAAGCTGTCCATACATTTGGTTGACCGCGGCGAAGTCGGTCATCGAACGAAGAAGAATAGTGGTGAAGATGATTTTGTTGCTGTCTGGGTCAGGATCCGTTTCTAGTACGTTGAGCAGCTTTGATTTAATGCCTGTCATCTGCTCACCAGCAGTGTTTCCGGAGTCAACACCAGTGATATTTGATATAGTCATCGTCATCTCGCTCTTGTGGATCCTTTTCGTAGCTACCCATGGGCAGTATCCACTGGGCTGCCTCCCACGACGAATGTCAAATTCAACAGTGTATGTGCGTAATGAGCCAAGCATCCTGCCCAGCAGTGCCTTGAACTCTGGGTCCCATATGTCAGGTAATCTGAGCCTTCGCTTCCATCTACTCACATCTAGTGACGCATCGTTGTCCTTCATTACCACTTCCCCAGCTCCCTCTTCGTACCCCACCCATGCTTCTCCGCCTTCACCTCGCCCAATCCATCCCACGGAAGACTGTCCCATTCTGATAGAACCCTTGAAAACTCCTGCGGGGCCATAGAGAACCATTGTCTCATACTCCCCCCCTTCACCTAAGAGATTGCCTCCAAATTTTGCCACACTCTTCTCTATTGTTCTCCTGACAGCGGGATCCAGCAGCTCCTTCCCTAATAAATCCTCGTCAAGTCCACCAGAAGCGACCTTAACAATAACGATAAACAAGCCCACAGCTGCCATGTCATCGAGCAACCCCCCTGGCGAAGAGGGTGGCAGAAGTGGATACTGCCATAAATAGCTTAGAGATGTAAGTTTGAGACGTCGAGCAACAGATTCAATTCGTGTACGTTGATACGTGGAAAGGATAGCACCAGAGCACACCGCATTAGCAGCAGGGTGTGTCTGAAGAACCTTGCATAAAAGAGCAAGCAAACTCTCGGTTTCGTCCAATTCTTGAGCTTTGCCGCCTGTTGTTGTGTTAATACTAGAAGTAGTAGTATTCAACATGTAGTGATAGTCCTTTGAGGTGTTCGTAGGACCTCCAACGATCTCTTGGCGATACAGGGGGAGCCCAAGTGCCGCTGCATAGAGCGGTATCAGGGCATGACCCGCAGTCTGATACATGTAGCTGTTGAGGTCGTCCTGGTCTTCGGAGGCACCTACTGTGGTTGGAGGATACAAATTGGCCAGTGCGACTACCTTGTGGCCGTTGGCTAAGCAGTGGAGTAACGAGAAGAAGGAATCTTTACCGCCAGATATCAACGCGATGACTTCGAGCTGTTGATGTTTCGCGGCCACTTTTCGTGCAACCTCCATTATAGACAAGAGATCCTCCGGTGTAGAGAAGAGATCCTTCGGTGTAGACAAGAGATCCTCCATCGTAGACGAGATATCCTCCATTGTAGGCGAGATATCCTCCATTGTAGACAAGAAACCAAGTCAGAGTTCAGGAGATCAGGCTCAAACTCTATGGGTTTCGAACTGCAAGGAAAGATATTTCGACTCGCTGTTCGGGTGTTGGAAGATGATGAAATGTGCTATCTCAGGAGAACTCAGGAAGAGTCTTCGTCATTCGTCTGATTGTCCCTGCCCCCAAACGGAAGGTGCACATGTCATTTCTCATTGCTCTTCTTTACTCGCATATCGCGAACAGTGCTTTCGCTCTGGTCTCTACCCACTTCATGCTGAATTTCTCATATCTGGTCCTTAGACAAATTCTTCAGGGACAGCCTTCACTGTCAGTTCTCCTTTATAGAGGCCGAATTTTCTTGTAGTAGGCGTTGGATGTTGTATGGAGAATGGTTACTACGCAGAAGAGTAGCTCCTTCTTCACAGCCCGATCTTTGCAACATGAAAGAAATACTTCCATGCTTCCACGACATTTGACAGGTAATGTCACAATACCAATATGTTAACAGAGAAGAATGGTCCATAAGCGTGTTGTCGTTGTTAGTGTCAGAAAGTTCGCAGTGAAGATTTATATTCACGCCAAGAAACAACTGTTCGAGCTGTTACTTTAGCAGACTTCGATTTTGCACCAAGAACCAGCCAAACGAGATGTCGAAAACAGTCCAAATAGGCTCAGCAAGCCAATTTACTAGTGTTCTTGAATCTTCGAAGATAGTCGTCACAGATTGTGCGTTACCTTTGTGCCTCCACCACCTCAGCCGACAAACATGTCACAGCACCTCAATTCTGGAATCCTGACTGATTTGGTACTATAGTCTACGCAGACTGGTGTGAGCCTTGCAAACGAATTGCCCCCATCTTCGAGCAGCTTTCGGTGCAATTGTCTCGTCCTAACAAAATCACTTTCGCCAAGGTCAACACCGATCAGCATAAGGACATTGCCCTCACATATGGAATCGCAGCGTGAGTACTCGGTCCAGTCTGGCGCTCTGCGGTCTCAATGATAGATGCTAATTACGTGTCGACCCTAGTCTACCTACTTTTATTGTATTCAAAAATAAAGAAATCGTTGAGAATATGAAAGGCGCAGACCCGAGAAAACTACAGGGAGTGGTAAAGAAGCTCTCTGCAGAAGCAGACTCTGACGGCACAAACGGCTTCGGGGAAACAAGCGGTAGCAGCTCGTCGTGGACCGCTATGAACCCACCGAAGGGTTACTCCAATGTGACAGACCAGGTCGATGTGCGAGGTCTAGATCTCCTAAACGCTGACAGCGAGTGTGGTACTGCGAGGACTTTGTTCGATGGCAGTATGCCATCATCGCTAGACACGGGGAAAGGCAAAGAGAAGGCAACCTCGAATGAGGAAGAGGGCAAGGACTGGGTCGAGAGCGATACTGACGAGCAGCTCATGCTTTACATTCCGTTCATGTCAATACTGAAAGTGCATACTCTACTCATCACATCACTACCGCCAAAAGAAGATGATGCCCCCATGCGGCCTAAGACCATCCAGATTTACTCAAATCGAAGCCACGTCCTAGGTTTTGATGAGGCGGAAGACTTGCCAGCTACTCAAACAATTACCATCGCGCCTGGGGACTGGGACGAGAAGACTGCCACTGCGAAGACTGAGCTGCGCTTTGTCAAGTTCCAGAACGTCACATCTTTGGTTATTTTCGTAGTGGACGGCGAAGGCGATGGGGAGAAAGTTAGGATAGACAGGCTAAGGATTGTAGGAGAGACGGGGGAGAAAAGAGACGGTAAGATCGAGAAGATCGAGCATGATCACTGATGACTTGTAAATTATGGGGAAAAGTGGCATGATCAGGCAATGAGATACGAAGCATTCAGAGGCGTTCTATAAGCATGGGGATTCCAAAGCGAAAGCTATAATCCACCGTAGTTTGAGTGAAATCAGAACTGCTCCCCAAGACATGCCTGTCCGTTTTTCAGGACTTCCTACGCACCCCATTGAAGTCAGGCCCAGCCGACTTTTGCTCTTGCACCCAGTGGCACACGGGATCGACTCATGCTCCAACTTAGCAAAGCGTACTACCCAAGCTATGATCCTCAGCCTCATCGCCCAAATTTTGATCAAGCCCAGTAGGTATGTTCGATCTTCACCCCTAGCTCTTCCACGCCCCCAAGTGGGGCGTCGTAATTCAACGAGCAGAAGAGCCAGGGCGGGCTAGCAACCGACGTGCAATTCGTTGATCTGTGGCACGACTGACGCTTGGGTACATCACTGAGTAGACGCCCAGGCAACACGGAGATACTAGTCATGCCGCCGCACAAAGGAAGAAAAGAGGAAGTCAGAGCGAAAAGTTCGTGGATAAGGTATGCATGGGTCATAGGGCTGAGCTAGGGGATTTGGGGAGTAGTGGTGTGGGATTAGCGAATGGGCGGCTGCGAGGGCTCGGAGGGATATCGGCTTCATGAACTCTTGCGTTTTCTCTCCTCATGGCTTGTGATGAACGATACGAAAGTATCAATCTATAATAGGAAGAGGATGAATTGCTCTTTGGGCAGATGATCTGAATTTGACAAGTTCTGAAGCCAGTCTCTTTCACTGTTTCAATATCAATTCCTGCTCTTTACCCTTTCCATCTCCAATGAAATCTGTGGGGCGATCTTGAAATTCAAGGGCAGGCTTCTAGCTGTCACTGCATGGCCTACACCTGAATGGATGATAATCTGTGCCTCATCGCGCTACCTTACGATTAAGACAACGAACACCGAGAGCTTTTCTAACAAGTCCAAAATTCACGCTGTCTTTTCTTGCTTCGCATCCTAAATGAACCCTTTGCAGAACGACAGCTATCCGTGGATGCAAACGCTTCAACCCTTACCGGCTCTATTCTAGCTGAACAACAAGCCGTTTCTCTTGGCGGGCTTGGATGAAGTGCCAAAGATCGCTCGCGCACCTTTTCTTTACCCCCAACATGCATTGTTCCCTCTACAAATGCTGTCCTGCTCTGCGCTTGTGACAACCTACACGCAAACGGTTACTCGATACAGATTGTCGATATAGATTGACCGACTTTCTGATCCATCATTTCGTCTCGTAGTGACCGTCACGGCGCCATCGTCAGACCTGAATCCCATGGTCAGTACCTGCCGGACTGCAAAATAAAGCCAACGACTGGGCTCACGAAAGGCGAGGAGGGGGCCCAGCTGCAGCAAGCTGGAAGGTATCCGGCCGGGTGTTGCGTCAATGTCTTGAGTTTGCTCAGCGCAGATAGTCATGCTGTTTCAAAAAAATTCACAATCTTAATATATGAACCCCAAAGTCTCATGGGCTTGTGTCACGGCTTTCTCCTCTCCAAAGACTCTCGTGTGTAGTGCTAAGGCCGCAAGGTGCTTCAGGATGGCAATAAACAGGCAGTCGAGGCCAGGTGACCAGTTGCCTTATCCTCTGCCTCAGGTCACGAACCCTGGTCACTGGCTACCACCATGAATATTTTTTTGATGAACAAAATCTGGCACGACATTTAGAGTAAAGTAGAATAGAGCAGAGTAGAGTAGCACATGAGAGGATTAAGGTTAATTATCGCGCTTGCTCGGAAATGAGAACGATAGATGCAGAAAGGCCCAAGAATCGAAGCCTGCCAGCTGTAGCTGTAAGGAAACGACTTCATTATTCCTAGGCACCTTCATTGAAACGAAGATTCAACGCTAGCCAGATGGAAGAATGAACGTGCCATGATATAGGAGAGCGATATGCAAGACTAACGAACCAAGATCATCTTGTGAGTAGATGTTTGTCTCCATCTTAGTTCTACTCATGACGGCAGTGGACGATAAATGCATAAGAGTCAGTCGGCAGAGAAGCCCAACGTCATTCGACGGGCACCAGGGTGAGTGAAATCGCGAATTTATAGGGGAGCGTTGACACCTCTGTGCTCTAACCTCTCCAACTCCCATGTATGTTTCGCCATCATTCAATCACTCAATAGACAAGCTCAACGATCAATGCTTGGAGAGTCGTTTTGCACTTGTCAAATGTTTAGATCTGATACGGGTGAAGGGAGCGCTATCGCCAAGTTGATTGAAGCTGCCATCATCATCATCACAGCTCCATTCCCACATCTTTTTAGTATACGACCTTTGTACAAGCTGTTACCTGTACAATGCACCTGATATCATTGCAGTCTCTGTCCTCCTCTGTGCCAAGCTACAATGATCTTCAATACATTAATCCCATCCGATCTACTTCCCGTCATCATCGTTGAAAATGCCCCATAATCATCACTCTTGACGTAGATCCTATCGATAACCATAGCGCGAACCTTCTGTACTGCTAAAAGGAGCGGAGGAAGGATACTTACGGCATAGAGTAGATACCGTACTTACTCTAGCACCACCTCAAAACCTTGCTGTAGCCTGTAGCTGAATCCCACATTCCACGTGGATTTGTGCACCTTCCCTAATACTACAAGATCGACAAAGTGATCGTCAGGAACACCCACACCCCCCTAGTTCTACCTTAAAACCCCCTCGCACGAGGGGCACCAACAAATGCATCCCGCTTTTCCCTTCAACACCTTCCGCAAAGCCTTTTAGTAAGTTTCACGAATTTTAGAATTCCATCACTGAGGGCCGGCAGGGTGGCCCACAGTCGGGGAATGTCTTGCTTGGGATGTTGGCTTCGATTGATCAGAACGATCATCTTCAAGTCGCAGTTGGCACCGTTGGATGCTGCAACTTGAATTGTGAAGTGCGTTCTTGCCACCTTTATTTCTGATACTTTACTGTGAGGGGAGCCTGGACCATTTGGGCTTGGCATTCCAAGTCTTGGCTCGCTTGGGTAAAGCCTCATAACGCCATGGCTTGATTCCCGATGAGCCGGTACCAGGAATCTGCTGGGACAGCTGAGGACTGGCTGTCAATGCTCGTGGAAGTTGTCACCAGTGTTTGAGATGAAGTCTCTCTTGTTAGTGAAAAAGATTTTATGCATATCTTCGCTGTGAAGCTCTTGTGTTGAGATTTTGATACGACCTCGTTATCCCAGATGGACCATCCAAATCTTTCTATTTTGCGCTATTCCATTGGAATAGCTTCGCTCCTACATGGCTTCATGCGTCTTCACTGATTGATAGTCCGTAATAGTGACAGCTCTAATGATAGCCCCCAACAATCGAAGACGCAATGACAAGCTTGATCTCATTTAAATTCATACCATTCCTGTTTCGGCGTCAGGGTATTCACCTCGCTTGGTTCAAAGTCATCGCCCATATGGTGCATACAGGCAGCGGGCTCTAAATGTTGGTGGAAAGACCCGCCCAGCCGCGAAATTGCGAGTCGGAAGGTATCCACTCTTGACACTTTGTTGATAGAGTGTGGAGAAATGTAAGTTTTGGCTCTGCTTTGGGGTTTCGCAGCATGGTGGTCAGACTTTTTTCTTGCTGCCGTCTCCACTCTCCACGTGGAAGACAGACTATTCCGTCTTTCGGGTGTCCCAGTAAAAATCAGGGTGGGGAGTGCATTCAAATGCCGGCGCTGATGGGGAGGAGGTCTCAACTCAAAAAGGCTCAGGTAAGGTAGTCCGCGATCTGACCGCTGTGGATGGTCCCATATCTCCGATTCCCTCTCCACAAGCATCGAAATGTCTCTAACTTCTAGCCTTGGGCGATCTGTCAGGATGGTCCTCATGTCTATCGATCATCCGAGTCGGGCATGGTTTGTGAAAGGTAATTAGGGAGCTAACCCCAGTACGTTCTCAGATCCTCGAAGAATCCTCAACCCTGGTCTCATATCGGTCTAGTCCTAGAGCAAGCCTCCCTTGAAACTTTTCTTTCCACGCACCTTCTTCGATCAACGCTCCTCGGCAAATTTTGGTGGGTCGTTAGACTTCTGGTGGCTGGTGGGGAAGAACAGCCCGGCCCGTCGACCCATCACGTTTGCCCTAGCCCTGGATTAGCTACCACTACTGCCGTGGGACTTGTATTTTCTCTCTTTTGTTCTCCCATTTATTTGCCTTTCTCGTTTGCCAATAATAATACTCTGTATGATTGAGTTGAACTTATTTGAATCTTCAAAGTTAAGGTAGGTCTAGATTCG
Organism: Lecanoromycetidae sp. Uapishka_2; assembly: GCA_035521555.1. Classification (NCBI taxonomy): domain Eukaryota; kingdom Fungi; phylum Ascomycota; class Lecanoromycetes; species Lecanoromycetidae sp. Uapishka_2. The sequence goes on from JASZXT010000005.1 coordinate 108,516, forward strand.
GTCCAAACTCGCATAGTGGTCAAAATGAGGATGACGAGAGCATGTATGATCAATTTTTTAACCACGCTCGGATCCAGATATGAAGTCTGAAATTTGGTACTTGGCACATGCTGACTTGGTACTGTGAGGGGTTAAAGCTTGGACAAAGTCTGGTCTCGGAGTTGGATTGATTTATTGTCGACAGGAAACAACTGAAGGTGTCTTATCGGCCGCTTCTATCTGACGCAAACGTTAATCGCCGCTTCCCGAGGGCATAAATCCTCCAGTATCAAGGTAAATTCTAAGGTACTGCGATAAATACTTTTTATATACTTTTTACGTTTTTCCAATCAAAAAACAGACACAGAGTGCCGTACCTGCGCCGTACCTGCATTAGCCTATCCACATCCCCTGTCTCCCTCGATTGGCGTTCTTCTACTATGCAGGGGTGGCTCATGGGGACCTGGGAAGGACCCTGCGAACACCAAACCAATGAACGTGGCAGCCAGATGGTGCTAATGCACCGTGACGGAGCCGAGGGAGGCCAACGGCAGTGTAGATAGACTACCGAAAGATGATAGAGCGGCGAGAGCATCTACCCTCTTTGGTCGGAAATCTCTTGCCACTCAGTACCTTAGTCAAGTCACCTATTTTTAGGAAGAGGCTTTGCCATCACGAATTCGCCGGTACTGTACTAAGCTGATTCCTACGGCGCATAATATTGCTGTGCTACGTGACCTGCCTCGCCAGCCTTTACTCTCTGTAAAACTACGCCGCTCTGATGTGGCGGGTATTCTTACTGGTGGTGTGCTTGCTACTCTACGCTACGGATTCTGAAAAAAGCCCGCTGATATGCTTTAACGTGGTATGCCGTCAGCGTGTTTTGCATAAACGGAACGCTGACAGGCTCCGCACTTGGGGTACGTAGGCCCAAACACGACCTACGCAGGAGCATTTAAGTGAGCAGTGCAAACTTGAACTGTTACTACGTTGACAGATCTCTGTCTGATATATGCGCCGCTCGAATGCTGTTGATGCGCATATTACTGACCCCGCACCCGCACGGTTGCGGGTCACCACCAACCTTGATATTCTCAGCTTTGCGATCCACTTCTCAATACCGATTCATTGTCCACTCGGCGAGAGACGCAAATGCCAAATAATGCGCTCATCCAATTTGACAGGTACCTTGCATGATGTGCTGTAGGAGCAACGCGAAGTCATGGCGGCTATGCTTCGTCCAATTCGAGTCCAAGCTGCAACTAGGCCTGCTATTCTTCACACTCTGAGGCCACAAAGTAGGCCAGCCGCTATCGATAAATGGATGTAGAGTAATCGATAAGCCCCCGTCATCGACCAGTCAGAAGCTGATTTGGGTTCTCGTAAGCTGATTTGTTTGGACTGTTCCAAAACACGAAGACAGCCTGCGTTCTGACGGCTGTGCCAATTTGTGATATTTGTGAATAATCACGCTTCACTTGCAGCCTCGAAGTCATTACTGTACGTGAGACGCTTGCTTGCAGCTGGAACAGCAGCTGAACCCTCGCCGACGGCATGCACCTTTCGTTCGGCGGCAGGCTTCCTTGCCTGAGAGTAGGCATGTCTTTGGCTACTCTGAGCTCCGAGCTTCTCCTCCATCTGCGACCAGGCCTTGGAGATGTCATAGAAAATGACCGTCAAGATTTCAGCTTTCTCGTCGACCGGTCGTTGCCGTTTAAGAATTTGGATGCCGGTCGCAATTTCCTGGAAGTCGACTCACAAGTCGAGCACAATTCTGGGCACAAACATGATCCATTATTATTCATTCGTCAGCCTTTGCCCTTTGGCTATGCATTAAATTAGTCGCACGCTTAATGTTAGTAAAGTCTATTAGTATTTGTGTGCGCTCGCTGCTGAGTAGTGTGTGGTACAAGTAGTGGTGGTAGGCCCAAGTGGGTGGCTCGGTGCCACTGTTGGTTTGGGGACTTTTGGACTTTGGGAGGATCAAAGCAGCGTTGGAAGTTTGGACAAGTGAGATAGTCTCGTTGCTTTTTGGCACACGGGCTAGTGCATGCGACCGGAGAGGAATCGAAGTTGGGTGGACTTGGTGGACTGGGATACGCTGCGCCATCACATCCTTCCCGAATCCCCATACGATTGATCCGTTCTCTTAGACTCTCACTCTACCAGTGCTAGTCTCCTCTTACCTCCAGGCCGGTTTGGTCGTTAGTCTTTTTAGGCCCTGTTACTCCATTTTGGTTTTGGTGTGCTTCTTCGCCTAAGTGGAGAACGGGCTTTCGTTGAACTGGTGCACACCCAAGTGTCAGCGTTACTTTACCCGCCATGTGCCCTCCACATTCGTTTTTGTTGCTCTCCATTATCAACACGTCTATCCTCTTGTCGTCAACCTTCTCCTCGTTTCATCTTTACTAACCTTTTTCCTTGTAATATTTCTTTCGAGATCGATGATCTAGGGCTCTTTCATTACCAGCTCCATTTCAACCTTTCTCAGTCACTCATTTGGCACTTCTGCCTTCACAGTCAATCCATAAGCTCCCGAGACAGATCTATCGTCCATAAACTTATTAGACAGACTTTTGGACTGTCCATCTCTGTTGTCAAGTCACTCCTTGAAATCATCTCATATACCTCGAACAAAGTGCAAGAAATCTATTACAAAACATCTCGGTAAATCAACCATTTTTGATCCAAGACTAGATGTATGGCTCTTTGAAGCATGAGATGGGATCATTGCTGACTGCTTCTTGCTGTAGCCAACTAATTCATACATATCACCCATGGAATCCTCACAGACAATGCATCCTCAGGCAATGGGCCAGCCAGCATTTTTTTACTATAATCCGGAATCAAACACAGAACATAGACAGCACGGCCATTTTTCACCGCACCCCAATACCATCCAAGAGCACCACTATCAACAACAAATGTACTACCAGGAAATGATGATCCAGCACGGACAGCAGCACATGATGTACCCTCCTTTGCCCTCTTCAGGCCCACAGATGTACATACCTCAGCAGAAGTCAATGCTTGCAATGGCTTCCCCACGACCTATGCAACAAAAGCCAGCTTTCTTGTGCCAATATGAAGGCCAACAATTGTCACTCGATACCAATTGCAACGCTCCTGATGTATTCGTTTACCCATCAACGCCACCGCTTTCTTTTTCTGGCAGCGCTGCGAGCAGCCCCCCGTCGACATGCGGTGTCTTGCCGACGCCAATGACGGGCATGTATATGGGTCTCGATAACATTGAGGGCGTTAAAGAAGGATGTGAGGGCGATGTGCAGAGTGAGATCCTCGCTGGCGGGGATTGGACTTGCCGTTCACCAACTTTGACCCCTGGTATGTCACTTGATACCGATCTCTTTGCAAAGTTCATCAAAAGAAATTTTTTGGATTCATTTTGAATGATTCATTTTGCTGAAATTCATTCCTAATTGTGTCATCTGGTTAACAAGTGTGGTGTCCGTAGTATTTATTCACCCGCCTTCGGTAACGGCCAGCCAAGCCTCCGACCTCCTTTCCATCAACTCCTGTCCCTCTCTCTCTCCCTCACCATCACCAGTCCCACGATCTGTCACGTCCGACACTGACTTCGATTTCTGCGATCCTCGCAACCTGGTTGTCGACGCTCAAAATCCGAGCCACATAACGACAGTAGCCGACTTTCCAGTTTTGCCTACTTTGTGCTCAGGGGATGAGGGGGAGCACAAGCTAATGCTCGGAGGTGACCTCAGCCTGATCAAAGAAGAATCTCATTCCAGCAAACCTTTCGATTCTCTGGGAACTTCTACCCTTGGTGGTCTACCAGTATTCGATCCATTCTCAGATCTTGACTCGGAGAACGATTTTGTGACAGATCTTGCAAGGCTTTCACCCTCAGAAAACACTGCTTATATTGGCCACAAGAGGCAGCGACTCGATCTTACCTCGTTCGACGAGGAAGACTTCCTCAGCGAGGACAGCTTCGAAGACTTTGATGAGGCTGACCGATTTGCATCTGCCGGGCTTCCAACGCCCACTGAATCTAGTTGTTCATCGGAAGACTCCAAGATGAAGCTCAAGCAGAAGCGCACTTTGACCAAAAAGGCAGCCAAAAAAGCCAATACCCACGCCAACCTCTCTGACTCTGACCCTGTCGTGAAGCACGAGGAACACTCCCATGAATCCGGCTCATGTGCTGAGCAGGACGCTGATCACCAAGAGTCTTCATCCACTCGAGATAGCACTACTGCTCCGTCTGACGGTAATGCAGAAGGCTCAACCACCGACACCGCTGCCACATCCGCGCAACCAGTCGCCCGTCGTGGGCGTAAGCAGTCTCTCACCGACGACCCATCCAAAACCTTTGTCTGCACCCTCTGCTCGCGACGCTTCCGCCGCCAAGAACACTTAAAGCGTCACTATCGCTCCCTCCACACTCATGATAAGCCCTTTGAGTGCAACGAATGCGGCAAGAAATTCTCCCGCAGCGACAACCTGTCCCAGCATGCGCGTACCCACGGCAGCGGCGCCATTGTAATGGGGGTTCTGGAGGACGGAGAATTACCACCAACAGAACACGGCAGCCCCATAGAGCACGGAGACGCAGGTGCTCTTGGCGCCGTTCTTTTCGAAGCGGCGCACGCTGCCGCCATTGCTTCAAGCAGCTCTTCATCGAGCGGCAGCTCTCACCGGGACAGCACAAGCCCACCACCATCGATGGAAAATAGCAAACCCATTAAGAAGAGAAAGAGGGAGGACTAGATCCACACGCAGAGGAGAGTGCTCTTTTCAAACTGTATCATATTACACATTACTACGACTTAACGACGCAACGTGGTCCGCCGCCGCCAAAGAGTAGGCAGTGCGTGACGCAGACATGGCCTGGCCAAAGGTGTTGCTGTACTCATAAATAAAGAGGGGTATCTACTACTAAAATGGAGTTGCACGAGCCTTAGCAAAGGCATGGGGCTTGTCGTGGCCGCCAGATGGTGTTGGTTGCTTTCATTGTTCCTTTCGATGTATCAATATTTTCCTTCGGAGATTGCAAGGGATGGGAGTTCTCTTCCATGCATGTTTAGCTATGTGCTTTGTGCCGGCCACTTTGCCAACATAGCTTAAATTTACGAAGACAATTTTTGACATCTATCACGTTTCATTTTCTGACATGAGAATGTTTTCATGTTGAGATTTAGAAAGCGATAATAAGCCTCAGTAGTCATACTTCAGTTGCGAGGACTGGAATGCATTTGACATAACGTTGGAGCCGCCCAAATTCAGCCCTTCAACAGACCTCCAGTTGTCGATTCGCCGGCCTGGTCAGACTTGCGTCTGGCCCATCTGGCCCACTTGGCCCAAGTCTTCAAGGGAATGCCCTAATGATGTTTTGTGCATCTTAGCGCGCGGTTCGAAAAATCGTCCCAGACTCCTCCCACCTTCAACATCCCACGTGACATGCGAGTGAATCCAAAGCTGCTATAACATTCCGCTGAGCGGCTGGGTAGGTGATGCAAGAGTGCTGTCTCAACTCGTACTTGCGACGCCGAGGGTTCTGATGTTGATAGGGCCACCATCGACTGGCCCAGAGCTTCTAGAGTTGTCTCATGGGCGTTGTGGGTGCCATTGTGTCGTGCCTCCAGGCGTCATTATCACATGGCAAAGGGTACTAGGTGAGTAAGCCTAAGATCATGATGAAGCACCATCCTTTGGCGCTCTTCATCCATCTTCAGCCACAGCAAACATAACCCTTAACCAGAGGCTGCATCCCTGACATCCCGTAAGTAGCTCCCCTTCTCCAGCGTTAGCTTCCAGCTCTTCTTCTGTCACTACATAAGCTCTTTCTTTTCCACACCGACAGCTCCGAAACCATATCTCCTCACCTTTATCGTACGAAAGCTCGTCCAGATCGACAGATTCAAGACCTGGGTAGGAGGCTTGAGTGATTGGGTCATGGTTTGAAGCCTTCAAGGCTAGAAACCGATCGTGTTCAGAGCGAGTGGATGGATTCAGTAGGGTCTTGTACGCGAATGTGATCTGGTCTATAGTAGGTTGAGGTGCTGTAGTAAATTTGGATTTGTCCGGATGGTGGAGAAGGAGGGCACGGCGGTAGGCGAGCTTGATGTCTTGGTCTGTAACCTCACTGCGCGTAGAAGGTAGCGCAAGGGTTTGATAGTGGTTTTGAGGGTGTACTGGTTCTGGCATTGCTGGTTTTGACAAGCTTTCAGGAAAGTGGCCTTTGTGGTAAGGTATTTCCCTTTAGAAAGATTATCAACCCACTCTCATTGCGATTGTTCCAAACGACGTCGAGCTACAACTCTGTGAGTAGCATCCTCTTATGCTCAATTCCATGATGGTTGATCCATAGCAGTGTACTCCGTAGATACCGTATGAACCTTTGCCCACCTTGCCCCACATTATGCAGGGTTTGCATTTCCCATCCCTGACGTCGATCTTTCCTTTTCGAGACGGAGGAACTTCCAAGATTTATTCGCGCTTGGCGATTCTCTTGATCTTGTCCGCATCAGGTTTCGCCAGAACCTTTAATGATGGCAGTAGGTCCCCATGGTTCTATGACTTTGCGGTGCATATCTATGTCCATGTACCATAGTGCAATTACTTGAGCACTCAACGTTGCCATTGGCATCATCACTCCGTTTCCCTGCTTAATGCATGCTCCTCGGCTCACCTGGTAGTACAGCTATTGGGTGGATCAATGATCTGTACGTGTGCCATCACCGCCTAAGATGTCGAGCACGAGTCATGGCCAATTTGACGAAAGCGCCTCGCGGCGGGATCACACTGCGCCCTATAATCAAAAGCATCAAATACCAACAATAGCTGGCTATCAAGAACGCAAAGAAGAGCGTCAAGAGATCTCAGAAGCTACCGTACCTGAGAAAGTTGAAAGAGAAGCTCCGAAAGATGGCGAAGATGAAAGTCTTCTCGACTCTGCAAAGAGACACTTTCACATTGGCAGTCCGGTAAAGGACAAGAACGTCGATGAACAGCATCCCTATGAGAGCCACAATCGCAACCTTCAGTCTCCAGAAGGCCAAGATCGTAGAGCGAGCAATGATCATAGAGGCAATGCTGAAAATGGAGGTTTAGCACCATATGATCAGTCAGAGAAAGGGAACGGGCATATCAAAGATGGGGAAGAGGATGATCGAAGGGAAGATTATCAACGAAAAGAGAGTGGCTCGATGCTCCATGATACGTCAGAGGCCATTGATGGTACCCTCGACCCGAAGGCAAAACGCAAGAACATGAAGAAGATGAAAAGAGATCATGCAGCTCGGGAGGTCACGGATCCTGTCACTCATTTGAGGGTCATGATCCATGACACGACCGACAAAGAGCTGAAGACTGTCCCAGAAAACGAGCCCCCTGGTGGCTCTCTAGCTCGAAGTGCTACAGGCGCCAGTGCGGTTTCAAAGAGCCAAAGCCAGTTAGAGACAGAAGCCCATGAGCAACAGGCCGAGCATAGAAGTATGGAAAAATTGTTTCCGCCACCTGAGTTTGATGCTGCAAGACAGGAGATTGCCAAAGTCTACGGTCTCGCTTTTACAGTCGGTTTGGGTGTCTTACTGGTAACAATGATGGTGTCACTGAGTACGAGCCATCTGCTCCAAGGTATCAGTAGTGGTCCCCGTAGCTGGCTGTACCTCTTGGTATCGTCTTCTATAATGTTAGTCATGGGTTCGGCCGTTGGTGGTGCTACCATCTGGGCCCTGGGTGGCTGGTTAAAGAGCCGGGTCAACACCATTTTTGAGGATGAAGTATGGCAGTCAGCCCGGAAACAAGAGGAAGAAACAGCAGATTCGCCAATGCCTGAGTCGACCCAATGGCTAAATTCGATCCTGTCGTCTGTATGGCCACTCATCAACCCTGACTTGTTTGCAAGCCTTGCCGATACTGTCGAGGATGTAATGCAGGCTTCTCTACCTAAGTTGGTAAGAATGGTAAGCGTGGAAGACATTGGACAAGGCAGCGAATCCATCAGGATTTTAGGAGTACGCTGGCTTCCAACAGGAGCTGCAGCTAAAAATGTTTCCCAAGATGGCAAGATCAAAAGTCGAAAGGAGCAAAAGAACAGTGATCGCAAAGTGCCTGGTCAGGGAGAGGTCGATTCTGATGAGAAGTCCGATGACGAAGGCGACCATCGACCGGACGAGCAAGGCAAAAAAGACGGCGGAGATGAAAAGCGGGTCGAAGGTGAAGAGCAGAATATTGCAGAGGGCATGGAGGCTGAGGAAGGTGACTTTGTCAACGTTGAGGTCGGCTTTTCATACAGAGCATCAAAGAGCGGCAAGAGCTTAAAGCTCAAGTCGAAAAAGGCGCATCTTTTTCTCGCCTTCTATCTACCAGGAGGGATTCGCTTCCGTAAGTGTCCTCTCATTGTCTCTCCACCATTCGTCTGTGCTGAGATCCCGCAGCTGTATGGGTAGAACTCCGTGGCATAGTCGGCACATTGCGAATGCGGCTCCAGCTTTGTCCTGATCCACCCTTCTTCGCACTATGCACATTGACTCTGCTCGGTCAGCCTAAGGCAGAGATGTCGTGTGTGCCATTGACTAAGAAAGGGCTGAATATTATGGACTTTCCTCTCATCTCATCCTTTGTACAAAGCTCTATCGACGCGGCCTTGGCCGAGTATGTTGCTCCCAAAAGCTTGACCCTTGATCTGAAAGACATGCTCGTGGGGGACGATTTTAAGAAGGATACCGTTACTCGAGGTGTTGTGATGGTCACCATCAAGAGGGGCATAGACTTCAAAGAGGGAGATCCTGGTATTGTGGGTCTGAAGAAGGGATCGAGTGATGCATATGTTGCTGTAGGATGGGCGAAATTTGGAAAACCGGTGTGGAGTACCAGAGTCATCGTCAAAGACATGCAGCCAGTGTGGGAAGAGACTGCGTTTATTTTAGTTGGCGCACAAGAAGTAAATGCTGAAGAGCGATTACGAGTGCAATTGTGGGACTCCGACCGCACTTCGGCTGATGACGATCTCGGAAGGATCGAAGTCGATCTCAAGGAGCTCATGCATAGTCATCAGTCGCATAGCAAGATATGGCATCGGACTGACGGTTTCCAAGCCTTGGAGGGAGACGAGAAGATGCCGGGTACACTAGACTGGAGTGTTGGATACTTCCCAAAGACTAGGATCCAGCAAGAGCAGCTTGAGAAACAGAAAGTAGAGCCAGAGATAAATACCGTTCGCAAATTAAAAGAAAAGGTATCAGAAGATGCACGGAAAAAGCTGCGGGAAGCGAAGGATCGAGATGAGTCCACCGAGACGGATCAGCAGAAAGCCCAGATGCTAAAAGACAGAGAAGGTAAGGTCTCGAGCTCTTTCGAATACTCCGTACTAACAAGTGTTCAGACGCCATGATAATTTCAACACCTCCATCACAAGACTATCCTACGGGTGTTTACTCGATCCAAATCCACCAAATCACGAGTCTCGAATTTGAGAAAATCAATAAGAGCCAAGCCGAAGGTGATGAAGGTGATGAGACTGAAGCCGGATCTGGCGACCTACCATCCTCTTACTGCAATATTATCCTCAACCACCAGACGATATTTAAAACACGCACTAAACCGAAGAATGCCCAGCCCTTCTTCAATGCTGGCATCGAGCGTCTCATCAGGGATTGGCGAACCACAGAGATCATGCTCTCTGTCCGTGACTCCCGTGTTCACGAGAATGACGTGAGTTACTCTTTCCGGGTCATGCCATCCCCTTGCGTAACAACCTCTGAGCTACAGGGCATGTTTTATGAGTTACTTTGCTTCCTCGACATGTCTCTCAACCAATTTTTTGTAAAGAAAGAGCGTAATGCTGACTCCGGGATCCTCAAGCCCCTTCTCGGAATGGTGTATCTTCCCCTCGGCAAGCTTCTCAAGGACCGATCACAAATTATGGATGAATACCCCCTCGTCGGCGGTATTGGATATGGCAGAGTCAGGATATCAATGGTCTTTCGATCTATCCAATTACAAGTACCTAAACAACTCTTGGGCTGGGACTACGGCACTGTCGAAATCACAGGGCCAATCACAAGCAAAGATATTGCCTCCGACCTCAATGAATTGAGGCTGAAAGTTCGTACTACGGTGAACAGGGGCAAAATGTACTCGGCCAAAACAGACACGGGGGAGCACTGCTGGGTAGGCAAACGTGGTCGGCCAGTCCGTATCGCGGTCAAGAAACGGTACTCTTCTTGCCTCGTAGTTGAGTTTCGTAGAAATCAGCTCGGTTTTGATAAAACGTCCGCGTTCGCCGTGCTCTGGCTCAAGGACATTCCAGACGAAGAAGAAAGCCATATCACATTGCCTGTGTGGAGAGGCGATTCGGAAAAGTTGAAACGTGCTGATTCAAATTGTACTAGTGATGATCTAGGGAAGCAAGCTGGCACTATTAAGATTCCACTGAAGTTCTACCGCGGACTGGGAGCTTACCACCATAAGTTGGCAAGTCACAGTCCGACTTTGCAGGATGTGCTCGAAGTTCTCAGTACTGCAAACGATAATCAGGAAGTTCGGACGGCTATGGCTGGTGATGAAGACTCCTCTGCTAGCGATTCCGACAGCTCAGACGATGAGGGAAGCCCTAAGCACGCTACGAACGGAATTCTGAAGAAACTCAAGCCTAGCAGCCATGACACTGATAAAGACTGCCATCCGGGTAGCGGACAGGTGGACCAGATCAGAGACTACAAAGCCGGTTCCGAGCAATTGCACAGAAGACATCGAGGCCTAATGCAATGGAAGGTTGCGAGGACTGGGAAGTATTTCAAAACTAAGATAGAACATGGGAGGGATCACGTTATGGACAGTTTCAGACATCATGACCGGGATCCGGGGATTGAGACCGAAGTATGAAGCTGCAACAAGAAGCATGGAGACGGTGTTTTGCGAGTGCTGGCTTGGTGATGACCAGGCAGTTCTGTTTCGAGATGCCTTTGATTAAATAAAGAACGTGGCATAGGGTCATACTACTTCGATTGCCAAGGTGCTAATTCAGGTTAGACCAATTTGGCTGGTAATTCAAACCCAGCAACAAGATGCCTATAGGGAACTCACAACCAATATTTTACAGTACTACATTGAATATGATCAGAAGCCGGTACAATTACATTACTCGTGGGTTCCTCCCGCTCCTTGGAATTGCACTCGGATACTCGACTGCCCTTGTTACTGAGCAAATTTTCTGATGGCAGGCAAATTACTCTCAACGCGGACATCACTGACTATAGAGTTACTCACACGTGAATTTATGTGAAAGAAAACACGATGAAAGAAATGCAGAATATGCTCACCAAGATCTTGAATTTTCAGCGTGGTATGCAACAACTAGAGTGCTGCGGTTAATCAATTCTGTCAGGTGGGAATTAGCTTCCAAAGCCTAAAAACATCAGGCAATAGGTTTTGTACGAGCTCAGAGCCGCAGTGGGTCATTACTCTTCATGTGACTGAACTGTGCCGAAGTTAAAAACTAATGCAACAGAGACAGGGACGTAGACATTTCTTCGAAAGCATGAAAGCTGGTCTGCATTAATATCTTATTTCCATCGCCGGCCACTACCCAGCTCGCCTAGGTCGCCATCTCCATTACCTTGAGGAGGCGAAGTGGCGGATTCTGGCCTCGTACGGGGTTCTGATCTCTCTCGGCCATTCTATAGATGCGGCTTTGAGTTGATCCTAGGTTATGGGTTCATAGGAGAGGCAGCATAGAAACCTCAATGCTGGTCATCCGTAGTTGGGGACCATTGTCAAGCGTTCCCAAATGCACCTTGTAGAGTACTCGAGAAGCCGCGACTCGTTGGGGTTGGTGGAGTAGGCATGAAGAACTGCGCCTGCCCAAAATTCCATCAACGCCAGAGGAAACAAATCAGAGTACCATTCCTACACAACTCAACCGGTAACAGCATGCGCGAAGACTTTAGCAGCGATTTCACTGAGTAGTCTGGCCTTGTCTCCTTGCGGCATTTCCTTAAAAATCGTCAGCAAAGTCCTTGTGTGAGCGTCAAAATCGATCGGCAAGCAAGTGTCACTTACCAGGAAAACGTTATACACGCTCTTCCCTTTGGCGTCCCTAACGGCACCCAGTCTATTCCCAGCAACCGCTCCTGCCACCGCTCCGGGGAAGTTTGCAACAATGAAGCCCATCGCACCACCACTGAGACCCCCAACCACGCTCCAGAACTTCCCTGTTGGCTTCGCTTCCTTGCCCTCCGCCATACCCTCTTCCCTCAGCATCTCCTCGAATATACCGCCAAATTGCTCATTGCTGAATTTCTCTTCTTCTTGAGTGTTCTTTGCGCCGAAGCCAAAAGATGACCAGGGAAAGCCGCCAGAGGGTTTCCCTTGGCTGGGAATATCTTCGGTGTCTGGATCACTGTCTTCGTCGCCGGTGGGAAAACCATGGTATGAGCGTGCCGAATCATAGTCGCGCCGGCGTGAGGGGTCTGAAAGGGTGAAGTAAGCGTCGTTTATCTGTTGGAATTTCTTTGTGCGGGCCGGCCGTTCTGGAGAATCGGAGGCGACGCGGTCAGGGTGGGATTTGAGGGCTTGTCTAAAGATTAGGTGTCAGTCCTCGTAAAATTCATCGGTCCAAGGGATTCTAACTTTTTGTAGGCATCTCGTATCTGTTGTTGCGTTGCTTGGGGTGATATGTCAAGAACGACGTCTACGCACGTTAGTCGCTGGAAGTCATTGGTCGATTTGAACATACAGTAGTCAGGAGGATTGCCTGAAGACGATGTCAGCTCAGACGATCAGCCTCGGGAAAGTGAGCTTACTCGACATCCCCAGAGACGTCAGGCGCAAAGCCTTGTGATTTGCACAAAGAGCGAGTGGGGATCTATTAGATGATTTGCTGTACTAGAGACTAGAGCTGGCAATGACACTCGTCAGTCCAATGCGAAGAAAGCTCGTAGGAAGGGCGGCGTTAAAGAAGCTGAAAAGGTTGATACTAAACGTGATGGGAGCTTGAAGAGACAAGGTTGCCTGGACTCGCAGGCACGGGATGACGTACTCGGGCTGCCAGTCATATCGCTCTATCCATCGGGGAAACTTCGGCCTGGCGGTCTCCGAACCTTTTTCCAGAACGAGCCCCACTAAATTTGCTGAACCCCACCGAAAGCTCTCATTGTTTGCTTTTGCTTCAAAAATTCCCTCAAATCTTTCAATCAATTACAAGATAAGGTGAGAGCTCATTCATTGTGATTCTTGCTAAATCGTCGTTCAACCGACTCCAATCCGCTCCGCTTCTCTTACCCGGCGTTGTCCCACTACTAAGAGTTAAGTATTAGTCAATAGTCAATATGACCATCAAGAAGATACACGCTCGTTCTGTGTACGACTCTAGGGGCAACCCAACTGTCGAAGTGGACCTTATTGACGGAACAGGATTGCACCGTGCAATTGTCCCCTCGGTCAGCCCTCTCCCCTGCTCCTCTCGCTTTTCCAGATTCCTGACTCAAACACTCCCAGGGTGCTTCAACAGGCCAGCATGAGGCCTGCGAGCTACGCGATGGTGACAAATCCAAATGGGCTGGGAAAGGTGTCTTGAAGGCAGTAGCCAACGTCAATGAGAAGCTCGGACCTGCAGTCATCAAAGAAGACTTCGACGTCACAGATCAAGCGAGTGTGGACAATTTCTTGAACAAGCTGGATGGCTCCGAAAACAAGACGACCTTAGGGGCTAACGCTATCCTTGGTGTAAGCTTGGCTGTTGCAAAAGCTGGCGCTGCGCAAAAGGTCAGTTTGGACGAAGCCTTCGCCTGCGATGAGTACACTAATCAGACTCCTCTCTGCTAGAATGTGCCACTGTACCACCATATTTCAGACCTCGCAGGTACAAAGAAGCCATACGTCCTACCAGTCCCCTTCATGAATGTTGTCAACGGAGGCTCTCACGCTGGCGGTCGTCTTGCTTTTCAAGAATTTATGATTGTGCCAGACACTGCACCATCTTTCACCGAGGCCATGCGTCAAGGGAGTGAAACATACCAAATACTCAAGTCTCTTGCAAAGAAGAAGTATGGTCAGTCAGCGGGGAACGTTGGTGATGAAGGAGGTGTTGCACCAGATATCCAAACCGCAGAGGAAGCGCTAGACTTGATCACGGAAGCCATCGAGAAAGCCGGATACACGGGCAAAGTCAAGATTGCAATGGATGTTGCGTCAAGCGAATTCTACAACGAAGAGGAAAAGTTGTACGATCTCGACTTCAAGAATCCTGAATCCGACAAGACCAAGTGGATCAATTACGAGCAGCTAGCGGACATGTACAAATCCCTCGCTAGCAAGTATCCTATCGTTTCAATCGAGGATCCTTTCGCGGAAAATGACTGGGAGGCCTGGAGCTACTTTTACAAGACATCAGACTTTCAGATCGTTGGGTAAAAGCCCCAAGTCTTACCTCCTCTCAATGCCGCTAATGTGATATGCAGAGATGACCTAACTGTCACGAATCCAGTGTTCATCAAGAAAGCCATTGACCAAAAGGCATGCAATGCCTTACTCCTCAAGGTAAACCAAATCGGTACTCTTACGGAGTCAATTCAGGCTGCCAAGGATGCGTATGCTGCCGGGTGGGGACTCATGGTATCGCATCGTTCTGGGGAGACGGAGGATGTCACAATTGCGGACATTGCTGTAGGATTGCGATGTGGACAAATAAAGACAGGAGCGCCTGCACGATCGGAACGTTTGGCGAAGCTCAATCAGATCCTCAGGATTGAGGAGGAACTTAGCAAGGAGACTCCTTCATCTATCTTTGCTGGCGAGAAATTCCGGACTGCGGTCAATATGTGAAAATGAGGAGGCCAGATGGAGAGATAGCGCATCAGAGCTCACTCATAGACGTTCATGATATCGCTAGCCGGCTTTCCACGTGTTTAGACAAGACAAGAGAAGCGAAAAGTAGATTTGTACACAAATCAGGAGGTGAACAACTGACCGTTCGAGTCGCATAGAACTAAAGGCTAAAGCCGAGAAAGCCTGATGAATTGGCGCTAGTGATTTAGGGTTGTAGCCTTGATTGCGCACAATTATTGTTCGCCCCACTTCATTTCCACGCTTCTTTTATTCAACGACACTTGATACTCATTACCACCATCGTGTGCCAGGTAGGGAAGAGCTTTGAGACGCCTTTTGTATTCTCACACAGTGCCTTGTGAATATGCCTCCTCCAACCAGGCGAAGAGGTAAATATCCGTCTGGAAGCGCGATGTTCGAGCTTTTCCACGAATTCGTTGCACCCCTTCTTCGTTGCTTTGCATAAGATCTGGCTGACAAACGATGTGTTTGCCCATTTTAGATTCCGACTCCGACGAGGACAGCTCGTCCGAGGACTCCCCCCCTACAGCGGTTCCCAGGCGTTCGAAGTTTGATGACGAAGAAGACGACAGTGATGTACACACTCTTGTCACACCGCTTAAACGTGGTCACCTGTACTCACATTCTAGTAGGTTCTGGACTCATGGGACGCCGCGGAAGACTCCGAAGTCGAACGCGAGAAGGCCAAAAAGGCGGCGGAAGCCAAGGCCAAGGCAGATGCTGAAGCAGCTGCGAATAAGAAGTCGAAGGCGCAGAGAATAGAGGAGAAAAGGACTGCTGCCATGCGGAAGAAAAATGAGGAAGAAGACGAGTCGAGTAGCGAAGAAGAGGATGCAGCGACCAAGCGCGCAAGGTTACGCCAAACAGAACAGGAGGCTGACCTAAAGCACGCCGAGGATATGTTTGGCAACATTGGCATCAACAAGAGCCGTTCGGCTACGAAGGCTGTGGTGGTAGCAGACCCTTCAGATCCTACGAGTGCCATAGACCTGTCATCGCTCCCTTTGTTTAATCCAAGCACCAAGGACCAGTTTTTGACCCTTCGAGAAACCTTGACACCACTACTTACGTCCAACGCGCAAAAGGGCCAATACAGCTTGTTCATGCAAGAATTTACAAAACAAATTGTCAAGGATTTGCCAAGTGAGCAGATCAAGAAAATTGCCAGCGGCTTGACCACGCTGTCGAACGAGAAGATGAAGGAAGAGAAAGCAGCAGAAAAGGGCGGAAAGAAGAGCAAGGCTGCGAAAAGCAAAGCAACACTCGTGGCTAATCGAGACACGAGTTTTAAGGCAGACACGACGAGTTATGCGGATGCTGATGAGTAAGTTTGATGCCTCGAATGGTACATAACAATTCTAACTCCATATAGCGACGATGATTTCATGTGAAAATTGATGTTACTACTACCATCGATTATCCTACGGAGAAACTCCAAGACCACCCTCGCCATGCTGATGAGATCTTCAAAGGCAATTCCAGCTTCGGGCAAAAGCGGCTTCATCAATTGGACAACCGAAGCCAGCCACGGTGTCTAAGAGATGCGCAGGGTTCCCACAATGCAAGCAATGATATTCCGAAGCGTGATACGGCTAAAGGAAGAATGAATGGAAGGTCAAGACGTAGAAAATCGGGCTATCTTACTTAGTATAATAGACATGGAGGAGCAGCATGAAACGATGGTTCTTTCTATCAGACATATCTACAAAAGAGACATATTCAATCTCTTTCTCATCAATAGAGTAGCTTGTTGGTGATTCTGAAGAAAAGGCTTTGAGGTTGGATGAGTTGCACCGTCGGTCCCGCTGTCATAAACAGGGATCCGCCGCGCGAAGGAGGCACCCAACTCCTCTCAATCTCCTGCAACTTCCAATTTCAAATTTTCAATTGATTCAGTGCCAACATCTCGACACCCTTCCCCCAATGTCATTCGTGTTCTCTCCTCCCTACAGAGTACCGACTCGTCCTACCTGCTTCGCGCCTCATCTTGCGATCCGAAATACGCCAAGAGACCCTGAGCGGATAATCATTTCGACCCACTGAGCGTTGTGATATACTTTATGCCGGCTGTCAGATCCAAGGAAGAGCTTCAGACTCAAAAGAACAAGGTCAGCCTGTTTGCTATGCCAGAAGGCTCACAGACGCCATCTCTTACCTTCAAGGGACGCTTCGCTGAGACTTGATATTTTGTTCTAGCTTGCAAGTTCCTACCATGAGCTTTTGGAGTATGCCAGGCCGAGTCCCACTTTGAGGCCAATACTGAAAGCTTTATAGGGAGTTCTCGGCGAAAGATTTACGAACGGTCGGAAATTATACATTAGGGCGACTCATAGGCAAGGGGTCTTTTGGAAAGGTCTACCTTGCATCCCACAAGCTCACCAATGGATCAAAAGTGCATTCTCTTTTAAGCTGAGAGCGTTGAAATACAGTGCTGATGTATCTAGGTGGTGCTCAAGTCGGCCCAAAAAGACGATGCGAACCTTGCCCGTGAGATACACCACCACAGACAATTCCTGCATCCCCATATCGCCAGGTTATACGAAGTCATTGTGACAGAGAGCCTGGTCTGGCTGGTCTTGGAGTATTGCCCTGGTAAACTAGAGATGTCCCATCGCACTTGGACACGGCTGAGGATTTGTTAGGAGACGAATTGTACAACTATCTGCTCCGCCATGGTGCAATACCCTTGGATAAAGTCCAAAAAATCTTTACGCAGCTCGTTGGTGCTGTGTCATACGTACACAATTTGTCATGCGTACATCGGGATTTGAAGCTGGAGAATATTTTACTGGACAAGAATGAGAATGTCAAGCTTTGCGATTTCGGATTTACTCGAGAGTACGAGGGCAAGACGAATTACCTTCAGACCTTCTGTGGGACAGTCTGCTATAGCGCCCCCGAGATGCTGAGGGGTGAGAAGTACGCAGGAGAAAAGGTGGACGTGTGGAGTCTCGGGATCATACTTTATGCGTTACTGACTGGAGAATTACCTTTCGACGACGACGATGACATGGTTACGAAGCACAAGATTATTTCGAGCGAACCAAATTACCCTGAAACACTTCAACCGGATGCTAGAGCTCTCATCGCACAATTGCTATCGAAGAGGCCGCTACTTCGACCTGGGTTGTCGGATATCTTGACTAATCCTTTTCTCGCAGAGCATGCGCCACAACAGCAAGCGATCCTGAAATTAACCCAGCCGTTGCCCTTTGCGACAGATCTCGAGAAAGCAACACTAGAGCGGATGCGTAGTGCAGGGGTAGATATCGATAAAGTCATTGAAAATGTTCTAGCACAGCGATGTGATGCATTGGCTGGATGGTGGGCCCTCTTGATTGAAAAAGAGGAGCGCAAAGAGAAAAGAAAAGAAAGAAAGCGCCGAGAGCGAGATATGGAAGCTAAGAGTATTCGTAGAATCAGCGCTGCCAGCACTCGGTTGGATCGCATAGCAGCACCCCTAAAAGAAGTGGACGAAGATGGTCTTGGCTCGCCTGGCGACGGCTCACGAAGTCGAGGGCGGCGGGAAAGACGTAGCACACCTACACGTGAGTTGCCCGAAGAAATCTGCATTTTAGCAACAGCTAAGAAAGTCAAGCCCAATTGATCCTACCTGAGCTACCGAAATTACCTGAAGGTATGAGTCTTGACTCTCCAAGATCTCCCGTCCCTCCACCACCCATTGAGAAAGATCCTGTTCGCACACGTTCGATCAGCTCTACGCGGCGACGACCTCCTCTCCCTCCCAAAGAGATGAGACGATCGCGTGGGAGCACGCTTCAGCTTGTTTCCACAAATCCAGACCTGCTTGCGCCTCCAACTGGAGTTTCTAGAAGATGCCAGTCTCGCCGACATCAGCATACGTTCCTCAACCAATTGGCATCTATCAAACACTGGTTCCTGGAATCAGCCAAAAGAGCTAAGTCTCCAGCTGCTTCTAAGAGCGATTCTTCGACGCTGAAGAACTCTCCTCCATCGAAGAAAAGTACTACCACGCTTGAGACTCGACGTACTCCGAATCTTAACAGGTCCCCGATCCGTACAGCTGCAACACCGATACGACAGGTATCAGGTGCCTCGTATCCTCGACCACGAATACCAACGCCAAAGAATAGGTCGTCGTTATCGCCAGCCCCAATAACACCGCGCTCATCGTATAGGCATGCTTCAAGCGGCTTGCGAGGCCGTAAGTCCACGTCGTCCTCTGTGTCCTCCATCCGCAGCATTCATCACCTTCCGTCCCATTCCAAGGCGTCTTCTACATCCTCTACCACGAATTCCGTACACTCTTCTGTTCCGTTCGGGAAGGCCTCCCGATCCCCGCACAGCTCGGTCAAAGTGCTCCCCGCTACCCCTACCATCTCATCTTTTCCTTCTAATATTCGTGTGGTCCGGGCTGCAACAAGTTACAACGAGACTGCCAACTTTGCTTCACCTAGTGGTCTGATTTTTGCAAAGAGGAAAAAGACCCCTTTCAGAGGCCCCATGCTCTTCACTGGCACCAACCACAACAGTAGCCCTGGTCCTAGACCTAGAGACCCTAGTGTTGGCGGTAGCCGGAGTGCAAGCGTGGCGGGCAGAGCCAGCGGCGAAATCATCGAAGAAGAGGACGAGGACGAGGTCGAAGAGGTCGAAGCTTTCAGTCCCGTTGCACTAGAGGCCGAGGAGACAATGTGGCAAGTTGGGAAAGACGCAGGAGAATCCGATGGCTGGGTGAGACGACGGCACGAATGACACGATCTGTTCATATGTTATATTTGTATAGTCGACCTTGACTTCTTTTGGAGTGATTTGGGAGATCCTGCCATTTTAGCGTATATATTAGAGGATGTATTATAACAGGCTTTGATGTTTTGGATAGGTACGAGTTCCCTTGTTAATAAACGATTTGGACGGCCCGATAGCGTTTTCTTGTCGAATCGGAGTCTGCTCGGATATTGAGACATTGGAGAACCAAGTGAAGGTCATGCATCATGGCTCGCGAGGCTGCCCCAGGCGGTCAGCTACCTTGCAAATATGGTCTGTTCCCTGCGTATGTACTCTACAATATATGGCTTTCACAAGTTTACAAACTCGAATTGTTCCTCGGTGTCAGCTCGAAATCATAGCCAATGTTAGAGTATGCTGCTTTTAGTGAATGCTGTTTCGTACATATTTTCACCAGCCTCGTCTTACGTTCCTATATTTGAGTTGTGCTCTGTTGTCTTACCAATGGAGGTAGACTGCGCGTCATGCGCAGACCTGGGTATGGCACAGGGCCGCTCTTTTGTGGTAGTGGAAATGGCGTGACGAACGCAGACTAAGGGTTTAGAGGCTATGTAAAGGGTATCTGTAGTTTGCGAAAGTCATATCAGTCATTATGGACATGGCCTTTCCAAGTGATATACCGAATAGACAACTTTTTCAACCCACGCTCCAAGACTCAGCTCGATTAACGTTGCAAACCACTCAGAAGCCCAGTCTTCAAAACCGAATCGTTATCCCCTCCACCGCCCTCGCTTCACATGAACATCTTGGCCATTTTCAT